>SEYY01008765.1:0-25000 GCA_009176605.1 Armadillidium nasatum
AATTGGAAAAAATATTTTTAAATGTAACTTCGAACACGAGTGGAAATAGTACAAACTTCATTCACATCTTACTTCCTACTACTCTGCCAGTATAACCCTTAAAGAAAAATGTTTCACAGATTTTGCAAAAGAATGTTGTGCTTTTTTTGTTTTATTTTATGAGCTGTACATGCCTTTGTGACATGAGTACATAAACTTTCTCACAAACTGTAATGTAAAAAAGCATCCTAAAAGCAATAACTGTTTAGTATCTGTTAAAGTTGCCAGCATAGGAATATTACACAAAGTTTATACAGATACGATCTCTCTAGACAACTAGACGTCCAATCAAATCCAGTTAAAAATTAAATAACTAATTAAATTATGACTAGCAAAAGCTAAGGTCATTAACTTACTTTCTAGTTCTCTGTATGTAATGTAAGAAACATGTTCCATGATATTATCATAGCAATCTGCAGCAGTGGGCCCGAATTTTTCTCTCCAGCACAACTCATCAAGAGTGAGCTGTACCTGATTTTCAGTAAGTTGAGATAAGGCAGCCTGTTACAAAACAAAAATAATATTCAAAATTATATATACTATTTTCACTGTAAATAAGGTGTGGTTTCTATCCCACCTATATTAAAAGTTTTCAATTTAAATTATTAGATATGAAATTAGAATAAAGAAGGCTGCAATTTAGTTTATTCAGGACCTAGAATGTCAAAAAAAAAATTATTTTATCTCTTAAAGACAAACGGTTTCAGACTTATTTATAATAGCATCATATAAAAGAATTTATTTTAAACAGGAACCTTTTATTTTGGTAGCCTCAGCTTATGACTTTTTGATAGGAAAAAAAAAAAAAAAAAGTAGAATTACAATATAAAGTTAAATTAATGTAAAATAAAATAGTAAATGATAAATAATCTTAGTACATATAGAAAACAAAAAAAAAAAGCTATATTGTTTTAACAGAAAATTAAACCTCAATTAAAAATATTGGTGGAAACAAAAGAAAAAAAAAAAAAACATTAAGTTTGAAGGAGTTATTAAACTAATCATAAACTTAGTTAACTTAATAAATTAAACATTAACATAAAGAAAAGTTACACCTTGCTATATATGAGTAAGAACTAGGGATGGAGCGATACCAAAATTTTTACCGATACCGATACCAAGACTTCCAAATTCACCGATACCGATACCGATACCTAAAAATTTACTGATACCGATACCAAAAAATATACCGATACTTCACTCCATCCCTAGTAAGAACTAAAAATATTTTAAAGGTAAAAAGACATGAAAATAAGGTAAGTATTTAATTTCATAATTTCTGCAGTAAACCAAACAAAATCTAAAGATATTTTATTTTCCATAGTTTAAAAAAAAAAAAAAAAGCAAACGAAATATTTTAATTAAATTTTTTCCTAAAAATGATTAAACATTTACAGTATTTCAGCAATGGAATATATTATTCTGATAAAAAACAATATTAAATTTTAAATGTTTAATTAAAACAAAGTTAAATAAAATATTATATAAAAAGTTCTTTCATATATATATATAATATATATATATATATATATATATATATATATATATATATATATATATATATATATATATATATATATATATATATATATATATATATATATATATATATATATATATATATATATATATATATATATATATATACTGACCTGAAACATTTTGGGTACATGTTTTCTGAGGTAAAACATGATAGTGGAATTAGAATTCAGATCGTTTTCATTTTCACTATTTGAACAAATATGAACCTGAAAATAAGAGTTTTTACTAAATTTCACAATTATTTCACTGTAATATGATAATTACTTGCAAAGTATAACAGGGTTCAACTCCAAAAGTTGAGCTTGAAGAAAGAAAAATGAAAGGAAAAGGAAAGAAAGAAGAAGAAGAAAAAAAAAAAAGTTACATTTTTTTTTTTTAAACTTACATTTTAACTTACATTTGAATATCCCATTGCATTAAGTGAAGTTGGTTCCACAGATTGGTCACATATAATTTTAGCCTTTTTATGGACAACTTCCCTTACTGGCTTTAAAATTCGAAGAAACCTTTCTTTGGAATTGTTGGCAGGTTCTGGAGTGGAGGCAAAGAGACGGTAAGAACCGTTTCTTCTATCGAACAACCCAAGGATTTCAACCTAAATCATACATAACATACTATCACTATAATCACAGCAGTTGCTAATAATAATAATAATAATAATAATAATAATAATAAATACTTTTATATTTATGTGGTTACTATCATAACACAAAAGTTAAGTCAATTAATGTGTCTCAGTTAACTACAAGAGCTTTCAAAATTTTTCCAGTAATCTTTAATGTCAACACATTTTGGGAAAATACAAACCTTAACAGCTTTCTTCGAGCCGTCAGCAGTAGTTGTTCCCAGACTAACAATACCTAACTCAACAGGACTCTCATCTATTCCGAAGTCGTAAATTTTATCATGAAGAATGACCGAACAAATACATTTCAAATGATGATAGGTTTTACTGAATAATTTGTTTGTCCACCTTCAAAAAACAAAAAAAAACTCGAAAATAAAAATTATAACACGATATTATAGACTTATATTAAATTCAATAAATCAAATACAAAAATGTATTCTTACCTTAACCCATGTTTCAACATTATTTATTGCTGTCTGACAAGACCAATGATAGATCAATTTTAAAATAGAAGTTGGAGGAATCTTGTCAATGGGTGTTGAGCCGAATATGGACCCACTATACACAGATATATACTTTCTACCACAACACTCACCGATCCATACATAACCCCCACTGCTGGTTAGTACCATTGGATCATTGAACATTCCCAACTGCAATATAAGACAAAAAGGTTTTAAAAAATAAGTAGAAAAAATACTTTAAAAAAACATGAAAAAATTGAAATTTTTATTAAAATTAAAAAATATAAAACAAATCCTACAAGTAACATTTGATAATTTTATGCATGGTCATTATCTTATATACGAATTCAATCCAAAAATAAATCAAGACATGTTAAGGTCTAATGATGACTGGATCATTATTATTATTATTTTTATTAAGGGTTCATAGGACAAATTAGTCACCCCAGAAACCCTTTTCAGTTAAAAAATAAAAAGAAACAAAGATAATAATTTATTTTATTTAGCCGAATAAAAGTTTTTTGATAAAATGATGATTTTTTTTTTAAAAGAAAATTAAGACCTCATGGTCATTGCCTATTGGAGAAGGGAAATTTTCAAGTAAATTTCTTTCTTGGATAAACTGAATTAATTACAATTGAAACTCTTAATAAAACCATTAGAAGAAAAAAAAACAAAATGAATGTACTGTAACTGATACGAAGAAGAAAAAAATTAAGATAAATTAATTTGTATTATAGTAAAAAATGAGCACCAAGTGACGTTAATCCTCTCGAAAATGTGGAAGAAGTAAATAAAAATATCCTAAAATGAGTCATCTTGCATAGTGTGGTCTAGTTTGCCCTCTCAGTATTGTTGGGGGTAAACGAATTTTATGCCCCCAAAATGAAAAAGTTTGAAAAATGCAATACACTCTAGGGGTGAAAATGCAGAGAAAGTCCTGGTTATAAAATATAACACCATTAATAAGATTTAAATATCAAAGAATCTGTTTTAACCACTCTATAAATAGGCAGAGATTGAATATAGTTGGTGGGCTACATGCTGAGTTGTGTCCTCGTCCCACATGCTAGTAATGCTTTCAAACACTATTAACGCTTTACATACACAATGTGTAAAGGTTACATATTGCAATACTAACTCTTCCTGAAGCTTAAATGTATACACAAGGACAAGAACAGCTGTTACCCAATCATTATCAGCTGTTAAACAGAAGAAAAAATGTCAGTATAAAATGATTCTCATCTCAAAAAGAGATGGGAATTGTTTCCAAACTATAATCTTATCAAGTAATAAACTAAATGACATTCTCCATTAAAATTGTTAACCTAGACGACATTCTCTATTAAAATTGCTATCAAGAAGGTTAAAGAAATAAAATGTTCAAAACTTATGAAATCGATTGCAGCTTCATATCAAATAAACAATTTCTTCCACATAGAAGGATGCTCTGCAAAATACCCAAATCCTTAAAAAAAAAAAAAAAAAAAAAAATTCATGTTTTCGGAAGGAACAAATTTAATAAATATTTATATTGACAAACCTTTAACTTTGCTGGTTGCCGATTTGGAGTCTTGTGAACACTACATAATTGTTGAGATCGAATCAAACCTTGCTGTAGTAACCATTCAACAAATTCTGAAGGTGATCTCATCAAAACATTTTTGACTTTCATATCTATAAGGAAAAAAAAAATGTTTACAATCAAATGACTAATTTCAAACAATAATAAAATAATAAAAATAAATTAATAATAATTACATAATAATAATAATAATACATACCAAGTTCTTTCCGTTTTGACGCATTAACATGAACAGTTGCCAGATTTCTTGGTCTGATGTTGATGTTAAGTAAAAGAAGATTGTTTGGCTTTGTAGCATTTTTACTTCCTTTATTTCCTGTAGATGCTGATCTGAATGTAGTTTTACCTGCGCTTCCGCCAGACTGTTTATATATATATATATATATATATATATATATATATATATATATATATATATATATATATATATTATATATATATATATATATATATATATATATATATATAATATATATATATATTATATATCCTAAAGGGAGTTTTAATGTTTATTATACTCATATTTGTAGTAATTTTGTCGCCTATACAAATTTGAAATAATTCCGACTTTGATTGTGTTGTAGTTCTTTTGTTTAGGGCTCTGCCCTTGAGAGGTGGTGATCTGTTAAAAAAACTTCCCAACCCTTCAACTTCCACCTCCCAATGACCTTATAGATATAAAATATGTACACATGAAAGTTTTACCTTCCGAGTTTCCTGCAATACTTCAATCTCATCATCTTCAACATTTTTCAGAGTCTGTGGTAATGATGTAGTTGTAGGCTTTCGCGCAGCTGAAAAAAAAAGATGATGAAGATAATAATAATAATAATAATGATAATAATTATAATTATGATGATAATTATTTTGCACAATTTCTTTAACACCTTCCTAACATTTTTATGAACTTTTTTTTTCAGAAGATTTTATTCTAGAAAATAAAATAATATTTTCCCTTTTGCAATAACACAACCTTTCGTCTACCCACGTTTAGAATTTTCAACGATAACATTTTTAACAACAAAGCTTAAATTTCAATATTATATAATTAAAAAAAAAACAATAATAAGATTGAAAATTATTATATAAAAATAACAGAAAATTAATGTGATATAGTGTGAAGTTCCAAATTAGGTTCAGGTTCTTTGGTAATCATTAATCATTACCGGAATATCAGTATAATTGATGTTGATATCTGGTCTAAGTTTCCTTGTGAGAAGGAACTCCGTCAGTGTTAAATCACAAACTTCATTCATGCAATGCAAAATTATAAGAAATTCACATTAATGCTGATAAGTGATTTTGTATGTTTAATATGCATATGCTGCTGTATATTATTTGGCCTGTACCTATCTACAGCGTAAGCTCTTGTAATGTATTCTCCATAAAACCAATACCTCTAATTATGTTAGTACACTCACTAGCAGTGGGTTTCATTGTGTGTACTAAAACAAGAAAATAATGACAAGTTTGAAACAGCTCCTTACTATGATGATTTCATTATTTTCACCTTTAAATGCCTCATTAAAATACTTTCTATTTGCCTCTTACCCATGTTATGTTTTACAACTCATTGTTTACATTAGAGTTTAGTGTGTCAATATCTTAATCTGATATTAATATCGCAGGGTCATATGCATATTGTGAATGCAAAGAATTGTCATCTTCAGTCATTGGTATATATTAAAAAATAGCAATCCCTAAATGGATCCGAGGCAAGGGAATGAAGGAAAAGATTTACATTTTAAAGAATTGTATAATAATAATAAATAATAATGAAAAAACAAGTTAATAATAATCAATATAATTGAAGAGGGCTGTATATTATATATATATATATATATATATATATATATATATATATATATATATATATATATATATATATATATATATATATATGGGTCAATCCATTTTATCCGTACCGATGATGGCCGCTCGATAATTTTAGAAAACTTTTATATTTTGCATGGCGTTAATGTTATCCCTGGGAAGTTCAAAACCACCATTCGTTTTTGTAGATTTACTCTGGTTGTAACAGGGTGAGCCAAAATGTTAGACCAGGTGGAGCCAAATTTTCACTTTATAGAGGGTAACATTTTAAGTAATATCTCGATATTGGTAATTCTTATACCAAATTTCATAGAGAATGATTTGTTAGGGATACTTTAAGGTACATTTGGCCTTTCCTGTTTTTTTTTGTGAAAATAATATTTCACCATGAAAATGAATCCCAAAAATTGTGTTAAAAATCGAAGAAATTTCCATTTTCGTGGGTGTATTATTAAAAGAAGGAAATAATTTAACGATATAAAATTTTGTGTGATGATACATACTAAAGTATAGTTTAAGTTAAATCTTATTTGAAGTTGGTTAATTTTTTTAAAAAAAATTTACAGGGTGTTAAAAAATCAATTTTTCTGAAATTCGGTAACTTTGAACCTTAATATCTCTGGTTTATGTTGTTTTAAAAATCTGAAATTTTCACACATTATACTACTACCATAGATGTTCCTTGACCTGCAATATTAACTTTGGTATTTGCTTGTTTTAAGAAATACAGCCATTCAAAAATGCCAAAAAAAAAAAAAAATTAAAGTTGTATTATAATACCTATAATTATAGTTTTTATAGTTCAAGACAATACATTGACAAATGAAATAGTGTGGCATCAAGGAGAAATCAAAACAAAGTTAAAAAAATTTAATTATAAGGTTAAAATGCATAAGAATGTACCATTATATATACTTTAAATGACAAAATTATCTCAATAACTTTTTAAAACTTGATCAATATATATATATATATATATATATATATATATATATATATATATATATATATATATATATATATATATATATATATATATATATATATATATATATATATATATATATATATATATATATTACTCATCAATATTTTCAAGATTAAAAATGTTTGACATAAGCACGAATTCCTCCGCCTTTTAAAGTCAGTTATGATTATAAGAGTTTGAAATGTGCTTGTGTTGCTCTTACCAGTGTGATTTTAAATAAAAAAATATATACGGGCGTTTTTTTCATAAAAAAAATGTATTTGTGTGCTACCTTTGTTATATATATATATATATATATATATATATATATATATATATATATATATATATATATATATATATATATATATATATATATATATATATATATATATATATATATATATATATATATATATATATATATATATATATATATATATATATATATATATATATATATATATATATATATATATATATATATATATATATATATATATATATATATATATATATATATATATATATATATATATATATATATATCTATATATAATATATAATAATAAAATAAAAAAAAAAAAAAAAAAAAAAAAAAAAAAATTTTTTTTTTAACTAATAAAAAATGAGTGTATGTTCTGTTGGAGAAATATTAAACGAAGAATGCCATAAAACTTTTTATGGTTCTGTTTCAACTTCATTGAAACAATTAACGTCACTTGATGACATAAATCAAAAGCTACTTAAGTTAAGAGTCAGTAATGATATATCTACTATTTGTCAGTACCATTTCAACAAATTTGTAGTGCACTACAACCATAAATTTGGAAATTACTGTTCAGATCCTTTAAAAATCCATAGGAAAGGAATTACTAAAGATTTAAGAGAAATAAAGTTGGAAAATCTTTCTAAAATTTCCCCTGCAAATTCAAATGTGTGCTTAATTCCCGGAAAATCACTTTGCCGAAATTGCCACTATAAATTGTTTGTTGTCAAACCTGAATCCGTACCAAATGTAAGTGATATCGATCCACAAGATAATTTTTTCCCAGCTGATGAAACATTTCAAAGACTGGATTCAGCTTGTTCCATTTTAGGATTATCTCCTGTTTCTAAATTAAGAAAGGTGAGTTATGTAAAAAGAGAAGCAGCTGTAAGTTTAAAAGTTAAGAAAGTAACAGAAATAATAAGAACGACCTTAGACTCATGCTTAAGCTATGATGATTCACGTAAAAGTGACCGTCAAGAAAATATAGTAAGCTCATTGAATGAAGATTATATAAATTTGATTGCTAAATTGAAAGAGAAGTGCGTGATTGCATCCAAAGAGGAGAAAGTAAAAATATTAAGCTTGCTCCCTGACTCTTGGACAAAACAACAAATTGCTACGGAATTCAAAGTACCAGAACGTTTAGTCAGATTATGCAGAAATTTAGTCAAAGAACAAGGCGTGTTACCAATATTAGGTCAAAAGAAAGGGCCCGTAGGTGTAAGCAAAGAAACCATTGAAAAAGTTCAAGAATTTTTTGAAGATGATCAAAACAGTAGAATGTGTTCAGGTAAGAAAGAGTGTAAGAAAGTGATTATAAATGGTGAAAAAGTCAATAAACAAAAGCGTTTATTGTTATCAAATCTTAATGAACTGTATGTGCATTTCAAAAATACTCATCCTGAACATAAAATTGGTAGATCAAAGTTTTGTGAATTACGCCCCAAATGGTGTATCTTAGCTGGGTCGTCAGGCACACACTCTGTGTGTGTTTGTATTTTTCATCAGAACATAAAGCTGATGATTGATGGTGCAAAACTCAATGTCAATTACAAAGATTTACTTGATTTATTAGTGTGTGATATTAATAATTATAACTGTATGATGAGCTTGTGCAAAGAATGTCCTGATAAAGGCATTATTTTTGAAATGTTTAAAGACTTTGAGGAGGTATTGCCCGACAATGTAGAGTTTAAACAATGGGTAACAACTGACAGGGCCGAAATGGTGACAATCATAAAAAATCAAGATGAATTTTTTGAATCCCTGGTTGAAAATTTGACAAATCTCAAAGGTCACCATTATATTTCTAAAATTCAATCGCAATTTTTGAAAGAAAAGAAAGAAAAACTATCTGAAAATGAATGCATAATCTTGGCTGATTTTGCCGAAAACTACACGTACGTAGTTCAAGACGAAATTCAAGGGTATCACTGGGTCAATGATCAAGTTACTTTGCACCCATTTGTTGTATATTTTAGAGATGAAAATAGTAAATTAAGAAGTCACTCTCTTTGTGCTTTAAGTAACTACTTAGAGCACAACACATCAGTTGTTCACGTCTTCCAAACATATGTAGTAAAATATATTAAACAAAATTTGCCTAAAGTTGAAAAGCTAGTTTATTTTTCAGATGGAAGTGGTAGCCAGTATAAGAATAAAAAAAATTTTGTTAACATTTGCCATCACCAAAAAGATTTCGCATTAAAAGCTGAATGGCATTTCTTTGCATCTTGCCACGGGAAAAATGCCTGTGATGGGGTTGGAGGAACAACAAAGCGCGAATTAAGCAAAGTCAGCTTACAAAGAACAACAACACACCAAATTCTTAATATTGACCAAATATATTCATTCTGCAAAGAGAAATTAAGAGGAATAACTTATTTTCTCGTAAAAGAGGAAGAAATTAAGGAAAACATTGAAAGACTTAAAACGAGATATGAAAATTGTTTGAGAATTAAGGGAACAAGAAACTTTCACAAATTCTTTCCACTTTCAGAGAACATAATTAGGTGCTATCCAACCTCAAAAACCGACGTTTACGAAGACCACTGTGTCAGCAAAATTGCTTCATTAAGTTTAGAGATAAATGATACAGTAGCTTGCGTATATGATGAACCAATGGTGGATTGGAAAGGTAGAAGAAATAAGTGTGGAGAACGATGATGTTTACATACATTTTTATCATCCTTCCGGACCCAGAACTTCATTCAATATGTCAGCTTGCGATCGGGTATGGATCCCAATGAAAAATATTTTAAGAAAAATTTCTGGGCTTGAAATGAAAATGTCATTAAAAGGCAGAAATTACAGCATCTCAACGAAAGTTTCCGAAGAAATCTCTCTTCTTCTGAACAATCACAGTTATAGCGCAAAGTAATTATATATATATATATATATATATATATATATATATATATATATATATATATATATATATATATATATATATATATATATATATATATATATATATATATATATATATATATATATATATATATATATATATATATATATATATATATATATATATATATATATATATATATATATATATATATATATATATATATATATATATATATATATATATATATATATATATATATATATATATATATATATATATATATTATTTTTTTTTTTTTTTTTTTTTTTTTATTTTATATATATATATATATATATATATATATATATATATATATATATATATATATATATATATATATATATATATATATATATATATATATATATATATATATATATATATATATATATATATATATATATATATATATATATAGATCAAGTTTTAAAAAGTTATTGAGATAATTTTGTCATTTAAAGTATATATAATGGTACATTCTTATGCATTTTAACCTTATAATTAAATTTTTTTAACTTTGTTTTGATTTCTCCTTGATGCCACACTATTTCATTTGTCAATGTATTGTCTTGAACTATAAAAACTATAATTATAGGTATTATAATACAACTTTAAATTTTTTTTTTTTTGGCATTTTTGAATGGCTGTATTTCTTATAACAAGCAAATACCAAAGTTAATATTGCAGGTCAAGGAACATCTATGGTAGTAGTATAATGTGTGAAAATTTCAGATTTTTAAAACAACATAAACCAGAGATATTAAGGTTCAAAGTTACCGAATTTCAGAAAAATTGATTTTTTAACACCCTGTAAATTTTTTTTAAAAAAATTAACCAACTTCAAATAAGATTTAACTTAAACTATACTTTAGTATGTATCATCACACAAAATTTTATATCGTTAAATTATTTCCTTCTTTTAATAATACACCCACGAAAATGGAAATTTCTTCGATTTTTAACACAATTTTTGGGATTCATTTTCATGGTGAAATATTATTTTCACAAAAAAAAACAGGAAAGGCCAAATGTACCTTAAAGTATCCCTAACAAATCAATCTCTAATGAAATTTGGTATAAGAATTACCAATATGGAGATATTACTTAAAATGTTAGCCTCTATTAAGTGAAAATTTGGCTCCACCTGGTCTAACATTTTGGCTCACCCTGTTACAACCAGAGTAAATCTACAAAAACGAATGGTGGTTTTGAACTTCCCAGGGATAACATTAACGCCATGCAAAATATAAAAGTTTTCTAAAATTATCGAGCGGCCAACTTCCATTATTTTGGTACGGAAAAAATGGATTGACCCATATATATATATATATATATATATATATATATATATATATATATATATATATATATATATATATATATATATATATATATATATATATATATATATATATATATATATATATATATATATATATATATATATATATATATATATATATATATATATATATATATATATATATATATATATATATATATATATATATATATATATATATATATATATATATATATATATATATATATATATATATATATATATATATATATATATATATATATATATATATATATATATATATATATATATATATATATATATATATATATATATATATATATATATATATATATATATATATATATATATATATATATATATATATATATATATATATATATATATATATACGAACTAGGACAAACTCAAAAATTCCAAGTTCAGTGAAAAGATGAATGTAGATTTCGGATCCGAAGAACATAACGGTAACATTGGTACAAAAGTCTTTAATAGAAATGACTCTCCAAAAGATTTTGATACCAATGCCAAAAGGGTACGTTAAGGACCCAAAAAGTACTTTAAGTACCCAAAGGATACTTTAAGTTCCCAAAGAATGCGTTGATGTCGTTGAAGGATTTTTTCTCTTTTCTCTAATTTTTTTTTTTTTTTTTTTGACGTATGTTTGAATTTTTAAAAATATTATTAATGCTTTTATGTTAATAATTTGAAAAAATTTATTTTAAAAATAATTTAAAAAAAAAAAATTTAAATTTATTTTAATTATTTTCAAATTTAGATATCGTCTTTGATATAAATTTTAAAAAATAGTAAAGAAAATTAATAAAATATCTAAATACAATTTGATATTAAAAAATTAAAAATAAATATACATAAAAAAAATTTATTTATGAATAAATATTTCCATTTAAGTTATTATTTAAAAACATTTCAAATTTAAAGATAATAAAATTATATTTGAAATAATAATATTACAGTGAGAAAGCAGGAACATTAATAATAATAATAATAATAATAATAATAATAATAATAATAATAATAATAATAATAATAATAATAATAATAATAATAATAATAATAATAATATAATAATAATAATAATAATAATAATAATAATAATAATAATAATAATAATAATAATAATAATAATAATAATAATAATAATAATAATAATAATAATAATAATAATAATAATAATAATAATAATAATAATAATAAAATAATTTCAAAAGAAAGAACTTAAAATGCAAAAATATTTTTGCATATTTTTTAATATCGCAAAAATGCGTAGCAATGTTTCTTAATATTCTTTAAAAATTAACAATAACATTATGATTTATATTTCCTGCCTGCATATTATCCAATTTTTCTTTGTTATATACTAAAATTAACACTTTGAATTGCTTCTAATATTTTTAGATTTGCATTTTTTTTTTTTTTTTTTTTTTTTAAATATTTTTAAAAAAAATTATTCACATTTTTATAATATTTATTTACTTTTTTTTATATTTTTTTTAAATAAAGTTCATATCTCCATGGGCTTTCCCCTATTCGAGGAGAGGAACTTTTCTAGGTAGTACATTCCTAGGATCCCCAAGTGGGATCCAACAGCCTCCCTCTAGCACATGAGTTAATCAATCTACCGTTTGAGCCACATTATACGGTGGTAGACATTATAGTTTCTAGCATCATTATATTAATAGTTTTATTTTCTATTTTTAATTTCCACTTATAATATTATACTTACAATGTGATATATTTTAATTATTCACAATATTATTAATTAACTGAAATGGCTACAAGATTTGATTTGATTTGATTTGATGCAACACAATTTAGTTTGACTGCAGTATTTAAGTTTCTTGTACGTTTTTTTATTCTGATTTAT
The DNA here is from genome assembly GCA_009176605.1 of Armadillidium nasatum. Lineage (NCBI taxonomy): Eukaryota > Metazoa > Arthropoda > Malacostraca > Isopoda > Armadillidiidae > Armadillidium > Armadillidium nasatum. The sequence goes on from SEYY01008765.1 coordinate 13,435, forward strand.
ATAATATTTCTTTACTGTTCTAAATACTAATTATTCTACAATGTTTAACTTTCTCGCCACAGTTTCTACTTATATAATTTTACTATTATTATTATTTGCGACTTTTAAATTATGTAAATTGTTTCCTATAATTAACAGATAAAAACTTTGTATTATTACAGTATTTACGTCGAAAATTTTTAATTGAATATCTGAACTTATTCAATATGCTATTAATTTATTTCAAGTTTCCCTTGTCATTATATTAATTGCTTAATTTATAGCTTCAAATTCCTCTTATATTAGTGATTTGATTGCTCCTTTAAATATAAAACATATTTTTGTAACTTTGACAGAGGAAATATGATCTTTTATTTTAATCCATTTGTAATTAAGTATGAAAAAGAAAATCGAATTCAGTACTATTTTAGATTTAAATTGATAATAATAATAATAATAATAATAATAATAATAAAAATAATAATAATAATAATAATAATAATAATAATAATAATAATAATAATAAAAAATAATATAATAATAATAAAAATAATAATAATAATAATAATAATAATAATAATAATAATAATAATAATAATAATAATAATAATATTAATAATAATAATAATAATAATAAAATAATAACGACTTCATAACTAAGTAATAGTTGATACAGAGTCGCAAGGCAAGAGATGAAACAACCTCACGTGATCAAAGTGCAGAAAACTTAAACTCCAGAAGTCCTTTCTGTGATAATTACTCTAGGAGTCTTTTTTATGATAATTATTTCCTTCATGACATTTCTGTCCTCCTGAACAACGCTTTGCCTCTATCTCTTTTTCTGGTTTTGAAATTTAAAAAAAAAAAAAAAAAAAAAAAATCTCTTTGAAATGATTTGAATGTATGAAATCACAAGACAAATTTTCAAGTAGGTTAATAAATATCTATGTTAATTTTTTATTTTTTATTTCTTTATTTTCAATATTTTTTTTTTTTTTTTTTTTTTTTTTTTGCAAGTCAAAGGACTCTGTTCTAGGATTTAATTAGTATCTAAAATAGTATCTAAAAATTTTATTATTATTATTATTATTATTATTATTATTATTATTATTATTATTATTATTATTATTATTATTATTATTATTATTATTGTTATTATTATTATTATTATTATTATTATTATTTTATATTATTATTATTATATTTATTTTTATTATTATTATTACATTATTAATATTTTTATTTTATTATTATTTTAATTTTTTCATTATTATTATTTTTTTTTGTTTTATTATTTATTATTATTTATTATATTATTATTATTATTATTATTATTATTATTATTATTATTATTATTATTATTATTATTATTATTATTATTATTATTATTATTATTATTATTATTATTATTATTATTATTATTATTATTATTATCATTATTTCATTATTATTATTATTATTATTATTATTATTATTATTATTATTATTATTATTATTATTATTATTATTGTGGATTTAGGTTCGTATTCGAGTTACCTTCTTCCATTCAAAGAGTTCTCAGATATGATTTCGATTCATTTCCTGTTAAACCAATAAATATCGGACACATTAAAGTTATTATTATTTGTGAATATAATAATAATAATAATAATAATAATAATAATAATAATAATAATAATAATAATAATAATAATAATAATAATAATAATAAAAATATAATTAATGCTACTAATTTAAATAATATTAGTAGTATTAATTATATTAGTATTTATTTTAACTATCATTACTTTTTATTATTATAATTGCTATTATTATTGTATTCTTTATATCATTATTATTTTCTTGATACTATTATTATCACTATTATTATTATTATTATTATTATTATTATTATTATTATTATTATTATTATTATTATTATTATTATTATTATTTTATTATTATTATTATTATTATTATTATTATTATTATTATTATTATTATTATTATTATTATTATTATTATTATTATTATTATTATTATTATTTATTATTATTATTATTATTATTATTATTATTATTATTATTATTATTATTATTATTATTATTATTATTATTATTATTATTATTAAGGTCACATGTTGAACCATCAAAGATATCCAACAATATTTTATCATAATATAAGAAGTATTCCTCAATAATATGATTAATTTATTTACAATTATTCATCTCAGAACTATAATATTGAATGAATAGCATTGAGTGATGCTTTTCTAAGTGCTTTCTGTAAAGAAAATTTTATATTCCCTTTCTAGCCTTAATTTATAAATGTGGTAGAAAAATAAATATTTTAATGAATGATTAAAAATTACATTAATTTGAGTAAAATTAATTATAGATGTAGGTATATTAAACTATTATTCTCGATGATAATGAAAAATAATGGTAAACCTATTTAGTATTATTATTTAAAGAGTAAAATTAATTATTATAGAGGTTTTAGTTACCCACTTTGTATGTAATAGATGTAGACTGAATTATCGCAATCGCATCCTCATCCGTGCATGGATACATCTGCTGATTTTATGCAGATTGCAAATATCATGAATCCCTTAAAATTAAGGTACGAGAATTAAAATCCAAATTTACATAAAACCATTTATTAAATTTAAGTTTAAAATAAAATGAAAATTAATAATAAACATAGCTAATATAGGGAAATTATAAAAATAAGAAATAAAATTCAAATTAATTAAATATCTTTCGTAAAAGAAAAAAAATAAGAAAAAATACATAAACAAAATGAAAATCTTAAAAATTGAAATAGAAATGAAATAAATATGTAAATTAAAATGAAAATTTGCTTATAAAATAACAAATAAAATAAAATTGTCCTTAATCGCATTTTTTATATTGTAGAATTGAAAAAAACACAGATAATAAATATATAACGTTTTCCTATCAACAAGGGTTGATATGGTGCATTTCCTCATATATAACGTCGCAGTAACAAAGATAATGAATTTACTGCGTTTTCCCTACTGGTGAGGTTGATAGGGTGCATTTCCTCATATACAATATAGCAATAACAAAGATTATGAATTTATAGCCTTTACCTCATTGGTGGGGATGATGGGGTGCATTTCCTCATATACAACATAGCAGTAACAAAGATTATTAATTTATAGTGTTTTCCATACTGGTGGGGTTGATAGGGTGCATTTCCTCATATATAACATAGCAGTAACAAAGATTATAATTATAAATTTATAGCTTTTTCCTTTCTGGTGGGATTGATAGGGTGCATTTTCTCATTTACAACAAAATCCTAACAAAGATTATGAATTTATAGCGTTTTCCTTCTGGTGGGGTTGATTAGGTGCATTTCCTCATATACAACAAAGCAGTAACAAAGATTATGAATTTACAGGGTTTTCCTTACTGGTGGGGTTGATAGGGTGCATTTCCTCATATACAACATACCAGTAACAAAGATTATGAATTTATAGAAATTATAGCGTTTTCCTTACTGGTGGGGTTGATAGGGTGCATTGCCTCATATACAACATAGCAGTAACAAAGATTATGAATTTATAGCTTTTTTCTTCCTGGTGGGGTTGATAGGGTTCATTTCCACATATACAACATAGCAGTAACAAAGATTATAAATTTATAGCCTTTCCACATACTGGTGAAAAAGATAAGGTGAAAAAATATGATGGAGTGAATAAGAATTGAGTTCCCGCCCAGCTACCTTATAATACAAATACTATTTCATAGTATATTAATTAATTAATAATATATTTTTTATTCACATATATTGAATTTTTGCAAAGAGAATATCTTTATAATTTTTTTTTAACATTTTGTTATTAAGGGTGTATTAATTTTTATGAAAGGGAATATTTTATTAAATTATTATATATTATTATATATATATCACATATATTCAATTTTTGCAAAGAGAATATCTTTATAATTTTTTTTAACATTTTGTTATTAAGGGTGTATTAATATTTATGTAAGGGAATATTTTATTAAATTATTATATATTATTATATTATTATTATTACATTTTTTTGTTAAAATTGGAGGATACAATTTCAACAAAAAAATTTTTTTAATCCTTGATCGATTATTATATATATATGTATGTATGTATGTATGTATGTATATATTCGCAATTCATGTTCGAATTCACAAATATTGAACACTGATATCTATCTATAGATCTGAATGAATTTTATTAATTGCCAGAAAATTTTATTTTAAATCATTTCAAAAAGCTTTAAATTTCTTATTTCTTTTTTTGTTAAAATTTTTCTTGCAAATTTATATTTATTCTTTCAGATCTTGTAGATTCAAAAATATATGTAATTCTCCACTCTATCTTTCTTAATTTAAAATTGCATATGAGGTTTTAAAAAAAGAATTAGAGAGAGATAATAAAATGGGTAATATGTATTATTCCAAACAATATTTACGTATCATCATCTGACATAAAATAGAAGCACCTTTCTGTCAGTACTTATTATTAGCAGTTTCATCAACACGGATATATTTCCTGATGGCATAAAATTTTTAGTTGCCATCACTAACAATAAAAAAAAAACCTCCCTTTCTCTCCCCCTACTCTCTTTCTTTCTCTTCTACTTTAATACTCTTCATATCTACCATTGAATTAAAAAAAACCTTATTTTCATTATTATTATCTGCTAAAATAAAAATAATAATATTATTACTATTATTATTATTATTATTATTATTATTATTATTATTATATTATTATTATTATCATTATTAATAATTATTATATTATTATATTATTAAAATAAATAGTAAACAATTTTAAATTTATTTGCTGTTAGGAGATGTTATGTTTTTCCTGAATTGCAAAAAAAAAAAAAAAAAAAAAAAAAAAAAAAAAAAAAAAACCCTAATGATTGTATAACAATTTATAAAATATATTTAATTATTTAGTAACACGAAAGCATGTATATATGACTCAAACTTGAAATGTATTTATATAAGGAGCGAGGATGTGAAATTTTTTTTTTTAATCTATTTTTGTATACTTTAATTTGCTGGATAATATTTTTTTTAATACAGAAGGTACTAAAATGAAAGTTGGTTTTCAGTAGTAATTGAGCAGGATACTCATTTTGATATTCATGTCGAACTTCTGTATCTATAATAGTTTCCAAGATGCATATCACTTCACTCTTTTTGATGTATTTATTATATTGTATCTAGCCCATGTTTTCAGGAATTCAAGAGGTATAGCTAAGAGTAGATTGATCGCTTTTTATGTCTATCCCTAAAAAAAAGTTTTGAGGTAAAATTTGTAAAAAAAAATTATTAAAAAAACTAAAATTGCAGCAATCTTTTTTTTTTTTTTTTTTTTTTTTTTTTTTTTTTTTTACTTTTTTTTTACAAAAAAAAAATTTTGATTATTTTTTTCGCAGAAAACACATTCTCACTCTTTTTGATTCAACTTTTTCCTTTTATTGCCGAAGGAGACCAAACTTTCAGGAACGCAAGATGAAGTGTATGAAATAATAACTGACCATGCTTTTAATATATATTCTGAAAAAAGATTGAGGTTTTGATATTTTTTGGAAATTTTTCCAAAATTTTTAAAAGATTTTTTTTGACATTTTGTCTCAAAATTTTCTCAGGGAGAGGATATCAAAAAAATGGCTAGCAATTTGTTAGGTATACTATTTCAATAGAATATCTGAAATTTCAATTTACGCCAGATTAATCGATAAAAAAAATGATATAAAAAAATGTGAAGGGGTGCATATCTCGAAATCAAAAAAGTTACAGAAATTAGACATTTGTTCTAAAAAAACATATCTGGCAAAATTATGCATTGAAATCAATGTATAGTAAACATTATAAAACCATTTATAACTATAGATCAAAATTACTTTTCAATTAGGATTTGAAAACGACCTATATTACTATATATATATATATATATATATATATATATATATATATATATATATATATATATATATATATATATATATATATATATATATATATATATATATATATATATATATATATATATATATATATATATATATATATATATATATATATATATATATATATATATATATATATATATATATATATATATATATATATATTATATATATATATATATATATATATATATATATATATATATATATATATATATATATATATATATATATATATATATATATATATATATATATATATATATATATATATATATATATATATATATATATATATATATATATATATATATATATATATATATATATATATATATATATATATATATATATATATATATTATAAACGGAATTTATTTTCTTAACTTTAGTTTAATGAAACACACAAAGGTGTTTTCATCATCTCGGTTGCAGCGACAAGTGACGAGTCTAATTGGCTTATCAAGTCGAGTCTATGTCGTTTATCAAGTCGAGTGTTTTTTTATAAAATCGAGTAAATGTGGCTCGTCAAGTAGAGTTTATGTGGCTTACCAAGTTGAGTCTATGTGGTATAGCAAGTTGAGTCTTTGTGGCTTATCAAGTCGAGTGTATGTGGTTTGCCAAGTCCAGTCTTTGTGGCTTATCAAGTCGAGTCTATGTGGTTTATAAAGTCGAGTCTATGCTTTTTTATCAAGTCTTCATTCGGTTTTCTAGGCTAGGCAAACCAAAATGATGAGGGTATGTTTATGTATGTGTCATTAGCCTTAATGAAATGATATTTTAAAACAATTAAAAAAGTACTTTATATATCGAAATAAATAAATAAACAAATAAACAAATAAATAAATCTAGATCTCTTTGGTTATTTAGTTGTTTGAATTATAAATGAGAAAATCTTTATTTTGAAACTGTATTTTAGTTAAAGTATTAATTTCGAGAATGTAATCTATAAACCAAGATTATTTCTGATTATTTCTAGATTTATTTCTTTGATTTCGGTGATTAGGTAAATCTAATTATTAAAATTATTCTAATTTTGGAGAGAAATTTATTTGACTTCAAATCAACTCATTTACATAAATACTTTTGGCACTTTGAATTCATTTATTTCTTTGATATTTTGTAAGAAAAGAAATCTCAGTTATATATATATATATATATATATATATATATATATATATATATATATATATATATATATATATATATATATATAATATATATATATATATATATATATATATATATATATATATATATATATATTGTAATTTGCAGAGTAATCGAAGGGTTTCTGCTGAAGAGAGAGTGGTTTCATCCGAACCAAATGGTGAACAAGATCAACGTGGTCCAACTGCTCAAGGATGGCAAAGTGGAAGACAAGAAGAAAATAAAGAAGAACAAGGTTGTTGCTGTTGTGGATTTGGTGGTGGAAATGCTGCAGAAGAAACACCGGTAGAAGGGGGAGACTCAGATGTAATTCAGAATAATGAAGCTAGTGCAGATTCAAGGGCAAAACCAGAACATGCTAACGATAATAACAGAGGATTTAATTCAACTACTGCTAAGCATGATGGTCATAATGGAGGAACAGGAAATGCTTATAGTAATAATAGTGGAGATAGGAACACGGGAGGAGTTGTTGGTGGGGGCGGAGTAGGAGTTGGAGGTGGCGGTGGTGGAGGTCTTGACTACGGTGTTTATTCTAGCGATCGTTTCGATAGTGGTGACGACTATAATCCTGGAGGTGTAGAAAGAAGAGTGGCTGACCATAGTACTAGCAATGGGGAAAGAAGAGGAGGTGATTATAATAGTGGTGGTGGAAGACAAGGAGGGGACCATAATAGTAATGGTGGAAGACATGGTGGGGACCATAATAATAGTAGTGGAAGACAAGGAGATTATAACAGTGGAGGAGGAAGAGGTGGCTATGGAGATCGATAAAGGGAAAGAAGATGTGGAGATGATACATAAGCTTCAAATCATGGATAAATCACAATCAATAGAGGAAAGCACTCTTACTATAGTAAGATAAAAAATAAGTATTACAAACACATCCCTCAACTTTAGACTGAAATTTTAAAAATAATAAAAAATCTAATTTAGTTTAGATTATTGTCAAATATTTTGGTGTACACTTGAAATAACTTTATATATACTTTTTCGTATAAATTAAATGGTATTAATAGTTAAGTTAATAAGAAATTTAATGGATAAGTAGCTTTTATAAAGAAACAACCAATTTATAATAATTTTAAAGTGGTAATAAAGAAAACTATAAACACTTTTTAACATTTCAAAATTATTTACACAAATCAAATTAAGGTGAATTTATAAATTAAATTCACTATAAGTAATATTTTGCCCCTATCGTGGTACAGCGGTAAGGTGATCGAATCACATGATAGATGGCACTTTTTTGGATCTTTTAAGTGGATCATCATAGGAAAAACTAACTAGAAAGTTTCCCTCCACGAATTGGGCAATGCCCGTGAGTTATGAACTTTAATTAAAAAGAAACAATTATAAAAACTGATATTTTTCTATTGACCAATCAAATTTTTTTAAAGTATATATATATATATATATATATATATATATATATATATATATATATATATATATATATATATATATATATATATATATATATATATATATATATATATATATATATATATATATATATATATATATATATATATATATATATATATATATATATATATATATATATATATATATATATATATATATATATATATATATATATATATATATATATATATATATATATATATATATATATATATATATATATATATATATATATATATATATATATATATATATATATATATATATATATATATATATATATATATATATATATATATATATATATATATATATATATATATATATATATATATATATATATATATATGATGTTAGTCTGATGTTTCTACCTCTTTGCAACATTTAAGTAAGTGTTGAAAGAAATTTCAGGAAATGTTTTTAAAAGATGTATTTAGTGAATATTTTTAAAACAATTTATTAAAGTTCTTTCAAAATTCACCTCATGTCAAAGTCATATTTTTATCAAATTTTTGAATATTTCATTGTTTTTTTTATGAATCTTTTAGATTTTTTTTTTTTTTTTTTTTTTATATGTAAGAAAAAATATTTTTTTTGAGGAGAGTTTTAGAATTATTTTTCCTTAAAAGCACGTGTTTTGCACCTCTATTCAAGTTGTATTTCTTTTATTTCTTTAAATATTTATTTTTATTTTTATTTGTATTCAGCGAAAGTCATATAAAATATATTTAAATACTTAGTTACGTTTAGGGATGTATTAGATATTTTTATTTATTTATTTATTTATTTTTGCTTGTGTGTGTGTGTGTTAATTCGCGTCAACACATATTTGTAGTTTAGTATTTTTAGATATTAAAATAAGTTTTTTGCTTCATCGTTTACAAAAAAAAAAAATAAAAAACAAAAAATAAATAAAAAAATAAAAAAATAAAAAAATAAAAATTTAAAGGAAGAGTTATTGATCCGAGTCAAGTTACTGCATTCGAAAGCTTGGAGATGAAATGTCCCAACGAAATTCATCTTGGTTTGCTTCTTCTTAGGAAAAGAGAATAAGACGAGGGCATGAAACCAGAGACATCTCATTTAATGTTTTATTACTAGAAAATACCAGACAAGCATCATTATAAATAAGATAAAAAAAAAAATAGTTTTAATAAAGTCTCTCTACAAATCATAATACAAACCCAGTATTAGATAAAACTATATTTTTATTCTATACTAGATAAAGCTATATTCAATATTAGTTATAACTATATTCTATATTCTATATTAGATAAAACTATATTCTAATCTACATCCAGAAATTTATTCGAAATTTCGCTAGAAGTCGAAAATCTTTCTTTTGTCTATATAAAAATTTTATTAAATTTAAAAATAAAATTATTTACTTTAAAATTTAAGAATAAAAGTTAAATATACGAAAAATCCAATTTTGATGGATTTATATAATGATATTTCAAATCTTTTGTTTATCCATTCTACTTATCCATGTTTAAAAGGATTTAAATGGATAACGGTAAAGTGAATGATTCTCGTGCTTGATGGCGCTAGTTTAATCCAACATACAGATCCTAGGGAGAAACTACCTAGTAAGTTCCTCCCATATATATATATATATATATATTTAATTAAAACAATTTTAAAACCAATTATAATTATTTATCTCTTTTCTTTTTTTTAATTGATTCTGATTTAAAAATAATTTAATATAATTTGAAGAAATAAAAATTAATTTAAAGAATTTACCATTATATTAATGGATAGGGAAAAACTATATTTGTGCATTTTTAAGATTGGAAAAAAATATATATATATATATATATATATATATATATATATATATATATATATATATATATATATATATATATATATATATATATATATATATATATATATATATATATATATATATATATATATATATATACATATATATATATATATATTATATATATATATATATATATATATATATATATATATATATATATATATATATATATATATATATATATATATATATATATATATATATATATATATATATATATATATATATATATATATATATATATATATATATATATATATATATATATATATATATAATATATATATATATATATATATATATATATATATATATATATATATATATATATATATATATATATATATATATATATATATATATATATATATATATATATATATATATATATATATATATATATATATATATATATATATATGTATATATATATATATATATATATATATATATATATATATATATATATATATATATATATATATATATATATATATATATATATATATATATATATATAATATATATATATATATATATATATATATATATATATATATATATATATATATATATATATATATATATATATATATATATATATATATATATATATTATATATATATATATATATATATATATATATATATATATATATATATATATATATATATATATATATATATATATATATATATATATATATATATGTGTATGCTCGAATGCATAATAAAGCATAGTTTTTCTTCAGTGATTCTTTAATTATCCTTTCTAAATTAGATTAGAGTATGGGAATTGCAGTGTACAATTCTAAGTAAGACACGTAATGTTCACCTCATCTGACTATATACATTGTTCTTCAACCCTTTCAATATGATGAACTGAGTATCTACTTCGTACTTTAAACTTTAATTAAACACTTTATTTAAAATATTAGATGTAAAAGTATTATATTGTCTCAAATAATAATAATAGGAATATATGTATATGTAAGTTAAATGATTCTTCATATAGATATGAAAAATATTTTAAAAAATTTTAAAAAGTTTTAAAGTTTATAGCAAAATTACAATACAAAAATTTAATTTTTAATAGATTTGGATTTTTGTTTGTATGTGCTTTGATAAACTTGTTTGATAAAAAAATATTTACTATTAGTATTATATGTGAGGGAAAA
>SEYY01008765.1:27500-30235 GCA_009176605.1 Armadillidium nasatum
TATATATTATAATATATTATATATATATAATATATAATATAATATAATATATATATATTTATATATATATATATATATATATATATATATATATATATATATATATATATATATATATATATATATTATATATTATATATTATATATATATATATTATAATATATATATATATATATATATATATATATATTATATATAATAATAATATATATTTTTTTTTTTTTTTTTTTTTTTTTTTTTTTTTTTTTTTTTTTTTTTTTTTTTTTTTTTTTTTTTTTTTTTTTTTTTTTTTTTTTTTTTTTTTAATAGTAATAATAATATTTATTGTAAAATTGCTATTTTTCATGCATAAAATATTTAGAGTTTCATCCCCAGGGATTATTTCAATTGATAAATTTCAGCCCCACTCAGGGTTTCAATTTAGATATAGATTTTAATTTCAATTATTTTAAGTAACTGATGTAAATTTAATTTCGGAAAATTTCTGATATTAATTTGAAGAACTCAAATTAATACGTTTAATTATTGAAATAATAAGAAAAAAGCTCCATAAGACAAGCCCCAAATATTTAGAATATTTCCGAGCATTTTTGAAGTCTAGTATTTAGACTTGAATTGTGTGAAATTTATTTGATGTAAATAAATAAAGGGCACAAAATTTCTTTTAATCCTCATTTAATTGAATTTATTGCATGTAATGCATTTTGTACTCGAAACAGTACACGGCTGAATCTGTATTAGATCGATTTGTCATTTGTTGAGGATTTTCAATACACGTCTGAAACAGTGTAATGACACCTGCAATTATAATTTAACTTTTAATTTATTTAAATATTGCTAAAATTAATCATTTTAATTTTATAAAAAACGATTTAGTTTAAAATATTTTGAATTTAAAATTTTTTGTTGATTTTGTGTTGATTATTATAATAATCAACACAAAATTCTGGATTATTTAATTTAATTTAATTTATTTTAATATTGCTAAATCGTCAATAATTATTAACGATTTAGCAATATTAAAAATATCAGACGATTTATATTCGGATCTGAATGTGATAAGGAGTCCAATGCTGTGCATCTGCAAGAATAAATGGAATTTGAGACTTCTATTAGATTCCCATTGCTCAAGAAAAATCTCACCAGCGAGCTCATTGGGAACCTTCTTCAGGGGACACCATACCAGAACTATAAGTATTATTCTAAAGAAGGGACAATTTCCAAGTATTCGGTAACTGGGATCCTGAGGAGTCACGTCTCAAAAGTGAACGGAAATACGGAGCAGGAGAAAAGGGAGTTCCTTCGCGGGATATCATTCGACGATTATTCAGAGATCCTGCAGACGATGTTCAATAGAGTGGAAGTTACCTGTCTCGAAAGAAAAATTTCGATGAGTCACTTATTACTTGGCGTTTCCAAGTTCATAAGCGATCAGTGTACGACAAAATGGTATCCGCAACCTTAAGAAAATGGCAATTTGATATACTTGTCCTACATTGTCTGTACAAAATGATTGTAAAATTATGTGGATATATGATGAGAAGGGTGGGCGGGGAAATTTTTTTTTGAGGCAATTCCTTTGGTTGTGTTATGAGAACTTTTTAAGTGATGATGTTACCTCTATAAGCGATATTGTGGGTCTTTTCCCACCAAAATTCAATGAGATTGCTTTCGATGTTACACGCCAAAACGCTGCTGAATTCAACTACCAAACTCTTGGAGCGTTGTAAGAATGGTTATATTATGAGTGGAACCTAACCTAACCTAACCTAACCTAACCTAACGTACCCTAACCTAACATATTTTTCCAGTCCTTCTATAACAGCTCTTGTTCATATATATATATATATATATATATATATATATATATATATATAATATATATATATATATATATATATATATATATATATATATATATATATATATATATATATATATATATATATATATATATATATTATATTATATTATATATACCTTACCCCAGGTAGGACTTTCGTCCTGTCAGTAGGATCTTTTCTAGAAGATCCTTGGGTTTCTTGGGCCCACGCGGATACCGCTGGCTGGCCAGTCTATCGCGGATGCCGGAGATTTTTTCCAATCAGTTATTCAACTGGCTTTCTTTCACTTACCACTGAACCACTTTAAGGTTACCACATTACCAATTTACTTCAATATATATATTATATATATATATATATATATATATATATATATATATTATATATATATATATATATATATATATATATATATATATATATACATATTACAAAAATTATAAATTTAACTTTGCTTCTTCCTCTTTTCTTATTCAGACTGTACAACTTCCGTTGTTGGTTCTGCTAAAGGTAAACTATTCTCTCAATCCTTGGCCTCTACTTCCACCTTAGACGATTCTAAAGGTATTCCTCCTCTTTTAATCCCTCCAAGTTATTTATTCATAATATGGAAATTCTTGTCTCCCTGTGCTTAACACTAAGAAGGAGTATGATCTTGATAGTACCCTTACTACGGCTCTTAAAATTTATGCTTCTGTGTTTGCACTCTGTCATAATAAATTTTTTTCGTCTCTGTTATTCTACTTCAACCATCCCCTCTTACTGAAACGTGCGCTCATTCAGGATGCCGAAAAGGGAGAACCTTCCAACCCTCTAATTATCGTCCTATTTCTTTAAATCTGTTTCAAATTAATTCTTAAAAGGAAAAGTTGAAAATCTCCGATCGCAAA
>SEYY01008766.1:7500-32919 GCA_009176605.1 Armadillidium nasatum
GTCCTACCTGGGGGAAGGTGATTTTATTTATATATATATATATATATATAATATATATATATATATATATATATATATATATATATATATATATATATATATATATATATATATATATATATATATATATATATATATATATATATATATATATATATATATATATATATATATATATATATATATATATATATATATATATATATTATATATATATAGTATATATATATATATATCCTCTGGTGGATAAAGAGAAGAACCCTACCAAATTCCTTCAGAGTTGGGGAAATTCCACCAGAATTGTAGGGAAATCAGAATCATATCTAATTAATGGCCGACGTGCCTCGATACACGGGGTTTGAAAGTGTGCAAGTCAAAGAAAGTTGGGAAAACAGACTTTACCAGTAGAGTACATGTAAGAGTGAGCATAGCGGTTAAGTCTGGGGTCGGAGAGTTGAGGACTCTGAAGAAAAACGTTGTACACGTCGAGCCCTTCTCAGTGGAGGAGGTATAATAATAATAATGATAATAATAATAATAATAATAATAATAATAATAATAATAATAATAATAATAATAATAATAATAATAACAACAACAACAACAACAACAACACAACAACAATAATAATAATAATAATAATAATAATAATAATAATAATAATAATAATAATAATAATATTTTGTTTCACCAGGAAACATAACTACTACTACTACTACTACTACTACTACTAATAATAATAATAATAATAATAATAATAATAATAATAATAATAATAATAGAGGGAAACTTTCCATGTATTTTCTTGATAGGCTCCTCCTGAGGCATCGAACCAGAGCCTTCAAGCACGTGACCCTATCACTCTACCGTTATGCCACAATAATAATTTTAAAAAAATTCATTTTATTTTTTTTTAAATAAAAAAAATATTAAAAAAAAATAAAAAAAAAAAAAAAAAAATAATGGCCAGAATTATTCAGGAATGCCATGAAGCTACAACCACCAGGAAATAAATAATAATAATAAATAAATAAATAAATTAATGGTAATAATAATAAATAATTATGATGATAATAAAAAATAAAAATAATAATAATTAAATAATAATGGTAATAAATAATAATAATACTAATAATGATAATAATTTTAATGGCATTAATTAATAATTAGTAATGGCAGCACATTCACCCGGAAACAAAACTGCAGCACATTCACACGAAAAAGAAACAGCAGCACATTCACCAGGAAACGTAACTGCAGCACATTCACCAGGAAACGTAACTGCAGCACATTCACCAGGAAACGTAACTGCAGCACAATCACCAGGAAACGTAACTGCAGCACATTCACCAGGAAACGTAACTGCAGCACATTCACCCGGAGACGAAACTGCAGCACAATCACCAGGAAACGTAACTGCAGCACATTCACCAGGAAACCTAACTGCAGCACAATCACCAGGAAACGTAACTGCAGCACATTCACCAGGAAACGTAACTGCAGCACAATCACCAGGAAACGTAACTGCAGCACATTCACCAGGAAACGTAACTGCAGCACAATCACCAGGAAACGTAACTGCAGCACATTCACCAGGAAACCTAACTGCAGCACAATCACCAGGAAACGTAACTGCAGCACATTCACCCGGAAACCTAACTGCAGCACAATCACCAGGAAACGTAACTGCAGCACATTCACCAGGAAACGTAACTGCAGCACATTCACCAGGAAACCTAACTGCAGCACAATCACCAGGAAACGTAACTGCAGCACATTCACCAGGAAACCTAACTGCAGCACAATCACCAGGAAACGTAACTGCAGCACATTCAGAAAAGGTAACTGCAGCACATTCACCCGGAGACGAAACTGCAGCACAATCACCAGGAAACGTAACTACAGCACATTCACCCGGAGACGAAACTGCAGCACAATCACCAGGAAATGTAATTGCAGCACATTCACCAGGAAACGAAACTGCAGCACAATTACCAGAAAAGGTAATTGCAGCACATTCACCAGGAAACCTAACTGCAGCACAATCACCAGGAAACGTAACTGCAGCACATTCACCAGGAAACCTAACTGCAGCACAATCACCAGGAAACGTAACTGCAGCACATTCACCAGGAAACTTAACTGCAGCACAATCACCAGGAAACGTAACTGCAGCACATTCACCAGGAAACGTAACTGCAGCACAATCACCAGGAAACCTAACTGCAGCACATTCACCAGGAAACCTAACTGCAGCACAATCACCAGGAAACGTAACTGCAGCACATTCACCAGGAAACCTAACTGCAGCACAATCACCAGGAAACGTAACTGCAGCACATTCACCAGGAAACTTAACTGCAGCACAATCACCAGGAAACGTAACTGCAGCACATTCACCAGGAAACCTAACTGCAGCACAATCACCAGGAAACGTAACTGCAGCACATTCACCAGGAAACTTAACTGCAGCACAATCACCAGGAAACGTAACTGCAGCACATTCACCAGGAAACTTAACTGCAGCACATTCACCAGGAAACGTAACTGCAGCACATTCACCAGGAAACTTAACTGCAGCACAATCACCAGGAAACATAACTGCAGCACATTCACCAGGAAACGAAACTGCAGCACAATTACCAGAAAAGGTAATTGCAGCACATTCACCAGGAAACGTAACTGCAGCTCATTCACCCGAATATTTAACCGCCAAAATGGGTAAGTAAAGTTTTTCACTTTCATAAATAAAATAATAAATATTCATTTAAATCTAAAGAAAAAGTATTACAAGCGTAAATCATTTATTGCTGATATTGTTTTCAGTGTTGTCTGCAAACGTTTTGATTTTTTTTTTTCTTTTTATTATTATTATTGATAGAAAAAGTAAAAATATGAAAAAGTTTTTGTTTTATGGATGTCGTCTTTGAAAATTTAGGAAATTTATCTACATTTTTTTCACAAGGCACGAAAATGTTTTTTATTTTTTTTTATTTTATTTTATTTTTTTTAATTTTTTTTTTTTTATCATCCTTTAATATGACCTAACTTTAAGTTAGTATTTTCAGCAGGGTTGGTTTTTTTTTTTATATATATATGAATCAATATAAAAAATGATCGAAGCAATTCACTTTATTTAAAATTTAAATTTTAAAGAAAACAAGTAAACTATTTTATTTTATTTTTTAGGAATATTTTATGGTTCTATGCTATTATTTAATTTTTATTATTATATTATTAAGATAAATATTAAAATTAAAAAAAAATGTATTTATTTTTAACGTTGGAACTCTCGGCACAAATTTTGAAGAAAAATAAAACATTAATTTCTATTATCAGAAAATAAGTAAATATATATAGCTAGAGCTTTGAATAGAATATTAAATATAAGTGAATTGGTTCGATTAAATCAATTATTTAAAAAAAAAAAAAAATCATCTTGGGAATTTTTTTTTTTTTTTTTGTGGTAGGTTGCTGAATGCTGCCACATTTCAATTCTAAAGCTTTTTATTCTCTTTTGTTTCTTTCTTTTACAGTAAACTTTTATGAATAAATTTATATTTATAGATACTTGATAGCTTATATTTATTTTATTTTTTTTAATTAAATGAAATTTGTAATTAATAAGGGTTGTTGCATCACGGTATTACTCGTACACTGTAGGGTGTTTCATCAACTTAAATTTTAGTAATATTGTAATCCACATTAACCTTTTTGTGTATTTTCATTAGAAAACAAGAAAAAAAACTTATAATATGCCAAACTATTATGATTTTGGGGTTCCGACAAGAGGTTAAAAAGTTTTCGGTTTCGGAAAACTCTAGAATTTTTTTTTTTTTTTTTTTTACAGAAACGCCCCCACTCACGGGCAGAGCCCTTTCCATGGAGGGGGCCCACACAGAAGAAGAAAACTCACTCTAACACACCTAACGCATATCCCTCAGGTGGGCACAAACGGAAGCCTTGAAAAGTGGAAGATTAAATGCAGGAGGAAAAATAGACGATGGTAAAGAGTTCCACAGAACAGAGGTGGCTGGAAACAACATAATGCAAGAGAGTTTACCAATTATATAAAAAATTTAGAATTTGTTCCTATCAATCAACTCTGCATGAATTCTTTCTTCATTTTCTTTGGTTATTTTTCCCTATTAAGCAAAAAGGTTTTTAGCAAATTCTGTTTCTGTTCCTCATCCTTTGCTAAAGAGTAAATAAATTCTTTTATTGGAGCAACTGGACGTTCTTCCCGTTCATTTACGACTGAAATGTTGGCCACAGTTTCCCTTGTTTTATTGAAACCTTCATCTTCATACTATACTGTACCCGATTTCTGTAAGAATTTTGTATCGAAACCAAATGAGTGGAAGAAAGATACTGTCTTGCATGTAACCAAATCTGACAGACGTTTCGGAAGAATATTATCAATGTGTTTCACTACTGACCTCTTGTAATTTGTTTTCGATACTGGTTTCCAAGATTCGTTTCCATCTCAGCCTTTTCTCTCTCTTCGATCTCCTCATTAAAGAAAGACATGGCAATTAGAGTTTCTGAGACATACCATTGATTACCACACGGATATCCTTCCCTGGCGAATGCTTCGCTATCACGCAGGAATTCTAGATCAACAAATGCCACAATGATTGAATTTGCTGCTCGTCTCCACCCTTTAATGTAGATAAGGAACACAAATAACGCTACAAATGGGAAACCGTCCAAATCACGAGTCGACATCTTGAACTGATGTTTGAAGAGAATCACTTTCAGGGTAGATGGCTTTCGCCAACCATCGTGCATGATGGATAGCGTCAGAATCTTTGATTAAAAAGTCTGCAATTGAAGCTTCTCCTAAGAGGATGAGAACCAGTTGGAGCAGTCCTTTGTAATCATCGCTCTGGTATGTCATGTTTACCAAATCTCTTGCCAACATGCCTGCCTTCTCTTTTAGTTCCCTGATAGTGTTATTGACTAGACTAAAATAATATGGCTGCACATTTGACAGGTTGATCGTTTAAATACGAGGATGTCAGAGCTAGCTGAGGGACCACATTCATGTTTAATTAAAAACGTCACAAAGAACAACCTCATAAATCTAGATGTTTACATGCGAAGCAGAAAAGTTCTCTGCCAAGAGCTTTTTCTATACAAACACAAGCACCAACATGAATTCCGGTGTTCGACACTGTCGTATCAAATGACAGTCCCAGCACGCGCTCTTCTTCTTTGTGTTCCCTGATTAAGTTCAAGCACAATCGCCTCTCCTGTTCCACGTGACATTTTGGAATGCCCAACAACTTCTCTTTACCGGAACCAGAAATGAGAACAGCAACTCGTTCAACACTCTCCATCCTATTGTTAATATCAGGTAAGATTTTACAGTCCCAGTGCAAGATATGAAGATGACCCGGACAAAATTCTTCATTTTCTTATAATTGAGCAGTTGTTTTTCTGTGTGCCTGGCGCGTGCTGTACATGGTGCTAGAAGAAATGGACAGTTCATTCACGTCGTGGCCTAGTGGTTTAGCCGTTACAGCGTATGCCTTAGCTGCATTGCGATAGGAAACATTCAGTCGATCATAGGTAGCTGACAACTCTTGTGAGATCGCATTCTTTAGTCGCTTTTTGGTATTACTCTTGGAAGTGGAAGCACAAAACGCAACATTCTTATCAGTGACATCAGAGTCACTCGATAGTGATGTATCACTCTCCAGAACCACGGTATCGTTTGCTTCGTTCTGTATTTTTCTTACCCTCTATTGCTATTGTTTTAAAATTCTCTGCCTTCTTTTCTTTCCTCATGTCCATACGATACTGTTTCATCTCAATTTGTACAATACTGAATGACTTTGGATTATGACACTGCATCTCCAGAAATTGTATGTCTTCCTGATTCTACATAATCCCTTTGGCATTTACATGAGCAATATCTATAATGTTATTTCTAATTCCGTTCTTGGATGTCTCCTCCTTTATTCGATATGACTGATTTCTCCGATTTATTCTTTACAAGTAGATCATACTCCTTGAAAAGGGATTCTATATTCCTTTAAGGCAGAATCCCGACGCATAAATGGTATTCCTGCTCCCTTCCAATATTTGAGAATGGCATCCAGACATTGGTTAAGAGATTTGGTACGTCCCAAATTTTGCTTCTTTCGGTGATAAAAAAAAATCTTTTTGAGAAGCTCCAACGCAAAATTGGAGTCCGTCTGCCCGACAAGAAATAATTCAGTTTTGATCTTGTGGTAATCTGAAGAAGAAGAAGAAGAAAAAAAAAAAACAACAACAATTAACGTTACATATTTAATAATAAAAAATATTAAGGTATACAGAAAATTTATATATATATATATATATATATATATATATATATATATATATATATATATATATATATATATATATATATATATATATATATATATATATATATATATATATATATATATATATATATATATATATATATATATATATATATATATATATATATATATATATATATATATATATATATATATATATATATATATATTATATATATATCATTAATTGCCCCTAATTTTTTGATAGCTCCCTTTTTTTTTTACCCCTATCTCCCTTTTCCCTTAAGAAGTAATAATAATAGTAACAAAATTAAAAAAATATATAAATATATATATATTATATATATATATATATATAATATATATATATATATATATATATATATATATATATATATATATATATATATATATATATATATATAAATGTCACGCTTTATCCATACAAACTATTCTTAGGGGGGTAAGAAAAAAGGGGGTTATAAATCCCTTGCTGCAAAACAATGCGGAGATGTGGGATGCATTGATTTTGGCAGCATACAAACTACCCCAATGTATCATTTATGCGCCCCCATGCGTGTGTACGTAATAACCATCTCAAACTCACTTCCACAGCTATTTACGGAAGCACGTACGTGCGCCCTTTTTTAAATCAGGTAAATGGTGGGGTGGTTAAGATGGGCTCGTCCGAGTCCTTCAGACACTCTTCCTTCCTCTGAATTTTAGAAAGGAAAGATAATAGTTCTGCAAGGTATGTCACTCATTCATATGTCGCGTGCGTGCGACAATGTTGAGTTATTACTTACACAAGGCCCCACTGATTAAGGAAACGCATGTGTTAGCGCGTGCGGGTGCTCACGTGGAGACACCTGGCAATGGTAAACGAGAAAAACTAGTTACGACCGATCTTCTCTCTTGTTTTACTTATACTCACGTGGAGGAGAACACTATGATCAGCAGGCCCTCCGTGAAAATAGCGTTACCAAGCTTATTAAATTTACCGAGATCAAACACCGGCACAGTGATAGAGATTTGCTCTATTTTAGAAATGCGTACTATGATGCTTTACACAATTTCTCCTATATATTTAATTATGGTTCATATTAAAGTTCATTTGAGAGATGACAATCTCCATGCAAGTTATAGTATGACCTTATAGGAGTTCACAAAAGGAATAAAACATTTGGAGTCGCAACCCTGCTAGTCGGACTCCGGACAGGAAAGGGAGAAGAGGTCACTCCATCTACAAGTGCCGAAATGGAACGATGTGAGAGAAAACTAGACAAGAGTAAGCAAAGGGAAGGAGGAAACTCAAAGGAAGGGAGTTTAGAGAGCAGCGACGCATGCCATACCCGGTCAAAAGCCTTGGATATGTCAAGCGCCACCACACAAGACTCTCCGAAGTCCCTAAGGGCAGAAGACCATAGATCAGTAAGATAGGAAAGTATGCCACCAGTTGACCTCGAGCGTCGAAAGCCACACTGGTGATCAGAAAGAAGAGAATGAAACTCCAAATGATCCAGGAAATGAGAGTTGAGAAGAGTTTCAAAAATTTTAGATAGAACACAGGTTAGAGCTATAGGTTGATAGTTAGAAGGGTCAGAGCGGCTACCTTTTTTCGGGATCGGCTGAACAAATGTATGCTTCCATCATTGAGGAAAAGTATTAGTATAAAGGCATAGAGAGTAGAGTTGAACGAGGACAGGCGCTAACTCGGAAGCACACTCCCTCAGAACACGAGGGGGAATGACATCCGGGCCACTGGCCTTCCTGACGTTCATAGATTTCAGAATCCATGACCAGATCATGAGTAATTACAGGTAGAGACATCATTGTAATTATAATAGCAAAGTTAATAATAAAATAATAAAATAATAATAATAATAATAATAATAATAATAATAATAATAATAATAATAATAATAATAATAATAATAATAATAAAATTGTCTTTATTTTTACTTTACTAATAGATGATGGGAACCTTCACAGAGAGAAACGAGACCTACCACTAGCACCACCCTCAAGATTTGCATTAGAAGCACAACCACTATCAGGTTGTACTTTAAATTTATTATTTTCAAAATAATAAAAATAATAAAAACAATAATAATAATAATAATAATAATAATAATATTAATACTAATAATTAAAATAATAATAATATTAATATTTAAAATAATAATAGTAAAACAATAATAATAAAGAGGAAAACACTGTGGATTCCTTTGAGTCCCAATGTTTAACACATATATAATAATTGCTATTATTATTATTATTATTATTATTATTATTATTATTATTATTATTATTATTTTTATTATATTATTATTATTATTATTATTATTATTATTATTATTATTATTATTATTATTATTATTATTATTATTATCATATTATGCTTAATATATATATATAATTATTGCTATTATTATAATAATAATTATTCTTTTACTTTAATAACAATTACAAGTTACGATAGGCAAAAAGTAACAATAACAAACATGTTATTTATAATAATAATAATAATAATAATAATAATAATAATAATAATAATAATAACAATTAAAATAATAATAATAATATCAATGATAATATTTACTTTAATAATAAAAATAATAATGATTATAGTAATATTAAAAATATAGTAATAACTAATTTTAATAACATTGATGATGCTGATAGTAATAATAATAATAATAATAATAATAATAATAATAATAATAATAATAATAATAATAATAATAATAATAATATAATGATAATAATGATAATAATAATAATAATAATAATAATAATAATAATAATAATAATAATAATAATAATAATAATAATAATAATAATAATAATAATAATAATAATAATAATAATAATAATAATAATAATAATGCCACAATTTCAGTTTATAATTAATATAAATTATTCCAAAATTTCGAATTCAGTGTTTGAAGTTCTGATAATTAAATTGCCTAAAATTAAAAAAATAATAATAATAATAATAGTAAAATAATAATAATAATAATAATAATAATAATAATAATAATAATAATAATAATAATAATAATAATAATAATAATAATAATAATAATAATAATAAAATAATAATAATAATAATAATAATAATAATAATAATAATAATAATAATAATAATAATAATAATAATAATAATAATAATAATAATAAAATTAATAATAGGTGATGGGAACCATTTTCCAGGACCACCCTCAAGATTTGGATTTGATGCACAACCACAATCAGGTTGTAAATGGGGCATTAGCCTAGTTTAACAGAGAAAACACTGTGGCTTCCTTTGAGACCCAAGGTTTAACATATATAATTATTACTATTATTATTTTATTTTTAACACATATATAATTATTGCTATTACTATTATTATCATTATTATAATTATTATTATTTTATTCTAATAACTACAAGTTACGATAGGTTAATACTAAAGTAACAAAACTGGAAAAATAATGAAAGTGTCAATCATGCACGTAACAATAACAGAGACATTACTTATGATATTTACTATAATTATGCTAATAATATTAATAACAATAATAATAATAATAATAATAATAATAATAATAATAATAATAATAATAATAATAATAATAATAATGATAATAACAGTAATAGCAATGGTGATATTTACTCATAATAATAATAATAATTAGTAATAATTATAAATATAATAATAATATCTAATTTTAATAACGATCATGCTGATAATAATAATAATCGTAAAAATAATAATAATAATGATAGTAAATCAAATCGCAAACTTTACTCAGTGAATGGTACACTAACGCGTTTACAGTTTAGCAGTAGGTCCTATACTACTAAATTCAATAATAATAATAATAATAATAATAATAATAATAATAATAATAATAATAATAATAATAATAATAATAATATTATAGACTGTCCAGTTCTCTGAAAAGGGGATTGCTGGGGGAAAACGCTGTGGTTTCCTTTGAACCCCAATGTTTAATACATAAAGATATGAATATATAATTTTAATTTATTTAATAATTACAAGTTATGATAGGTAACAAAAGTCTAGAAATATTGATTATGCAAGTAACAATAAAAGGGATGTTACTTATGATGTTTACTACGATAATACTTGTAATAATGATAGCAATGATGGTATTTTCTTCAGAAATAATAGAAATAATAGTATAATAGTGATAACAGTAATAACTAATATAATAATACTAATGAAAATAATAATAATGACAATGAAAATATCAGCGAAGATGATGCTAATAATAATAGCAAAACAATAATAATAACAAATACATATAGGATGAAAATATGTAATATAATAATTATAATAATAACAATTTTAGTAATAACTATAGAAATATAATAATAATAATATCTAATTTTAATAACAATAATTATTTATAATTATAAAAAATAATAATGATAGTAATAAGTTATAATTATTATCATCTTAGTATTTTGATTATGCATATTAATAGTTATGACAATAACAATAATATTAATAAAAATAATAATAATAGTAAAATGGGATGAAAATACTAAAATAAAAATGATAGCAACAGTAGTAGCAAAATACTATAACACCACTGAGATTTCTGCTATTTATAAAATGTTCAATGATAATAATAATTTAAAAAAATAATAATTACAATTAAAAAATAATAATAACAATTAAATAACAATAATACTAATAATAAAATTGTCTTTATTTTAACTTTACTAATAGGTGATGGGAATCGTCAGAGAGTGAAACGAGACCTACCACCATCACCACTCTCAGGATTTGCATTTGAAGCACAACCTCCACCAATACCATCAGGTTATACTTTAAATTTATTATTTTTATAAGAATAATAAAATAATAATCATTATTAAAATAATAACTTACAATAATAATAATAAAACAATAACAATAATAATAATAATAATAATAATAATAATGATGATAATAATATGTGACTGCATAGTTGTCTAAAAAGGGGCTGCTAGGAGAGAACACTGTGGTTTTCTTTGAGACCCAATGTTTAACATATATTATTATTATTATTATTATTATTATTATTATTATTATTATTATTATTATTATTATCATTATTTTACTGTAACAACTACTACAACTTACGATAGGTTACTACTAAAGTAAAGAAACTCTAGAAAAATTAATGAAAGTGTCAATCATGCAAGTAACAATAACAGAGACGTTACTTATGAGATTTACAATAATAATAATAATAATAATAATAATAATAATAATAATAATAATAATAATAAATAAAAATAATAATAACAATAATTTTGTGACTGATAATAATAATAATAACAATGATGATATTTGCTCTAATAATAATAATCGAAAAAAACAATAATCAAAAATAAAAATAATGATAGTAGTAAATTATAATTATCATCGTCATTAGTATTTTGATTATTCATATTCATAGTTATGACAATAACAATAATAATAATAATAATAGTAATAACTACATATGAGATGAAAATACTAAAATAAAAATGATAGCAGCAGTAGTAGTAAAGTATTATAACAACACTGAGAATTCTGATATTTATAATAAAATGTTCAATAATAATAATAAAAATAATAATAATAATAATAATAATAATAATAATAATAATAATAAAATAATAATAATAATAATAATAATAATAATAATAATAATAATAATAATAATAATAATTAAATAATAATAATAATAATAGTCCAATTCAATTCCAAACTTTATTCAAGGAATGATACATTAACACGTTTACAGTTTAATAGCAGGTCTCATACTACTAAATTCAATAAATAATAATAATAATAATAATTATTATTATAATAATAATAATAATAATAATAGTAATAATAATAATATTGTGACTGTCCAGTTCTCTGAAAAGGGGATTGCTGGGGGAAAACGCTGTGGTTTCCTTTGACCCCCAATGTTTAATACATAAAGATATAAATATATAATTTTAATTTATTTAACAATTACAAGTTATGATAGGTTACTTCTAGAGTAACAAAAGTCTAGAAATATTGATAATGCAAGTAACAATAACAGAAACGTTACTTATGTTTGCTCCGATAATACTTGTAATAATAATAGCAATCATGATATTTTCTTCAAAAATAATAGTAATAACTGTAATATAATAATACTAATGATAACAATAATAATAATAATAACAATGAAATTATCAGCGAAGATGATGCTGATAATAATAATAATAAAACAATAATAATAATAATTTAACAATAATAATAATTACATATGGAATGGAAATATATAATAAAATATAATAATAATAATAATAATTAATAATAATAATAATAATAATAATAATAATAATAATAATAATAATAAAATAATTATAGTAATAATTATAGAAATATAATAATAATATCAAATTTTAATAACAATAATAATAATCATAAAAAATAATAATAATAGTAATAAGTTATAATTATTATCATCAACATCTTAGTATTTTGATTATGCATATTTATAGTTATGACAATAACAATAATATTAATAAAAATAATAATAATAATAATACTAATTTTAATAACTACATACGAGATGAAAACACTAAAATAAAAATGATAGCCACAGTAGTGGTAAAATACTATAACACCACTGAGATTTCTGCTATTTATAATAAAATGTTCAATAATAATAATAAAAATAATAATAATAATTAAAAAATAATTACAATTAAAAAAATAATAATTAAATAATAATGAAAATAATAATAATAATAATAATAATAATAATAATAATAATAATAATAATAATAATAATAATAGTAATAATAATAATAATAATAATAATAGATAGATAGATAGGTAGATAGATAGATTTATATCTCTCAGGCAATTACATTTTTTCATACATATAAAATATACATTGTGATAATAAATAAAATTAAACACAAAAAAAAATTCATTAATTTTACACCAAAAAGTCCAACTACCATGTGACAGCCATTAGAGGAAAAAATTTCCATCAGGCAACAAGATATATAATAATAATAATAATAATAATAATAATAATAATAATAATAATAATAATAATAATAATAATAATAATAATAATTAAATAATAATAATTTGCCTTTATTTGAACTTTACTAATAGGTTATAGGAACCTTGAGAGAGTGAAACGAGACCTACCACCATCACCACCCTCTGGGTTTGCATTTGAAGCAATACCACCAACAGGTTGTAGTTTAAATTTATTATTTTTATAATAATAATAATAATATATTAAAAATAATAATTAAAATAATAATTAAAGTAATAATAATAATCATAAAACAATAACAATAATAGTTTAACAGTGGGTCCTATACTACTAAGTTCAATAAATAATAATAATAATAATAATAATAATAATAATAATAATAATAATAATACTGTCACTGCATATATCTCTGAAAACTGTGGTTTCCTTTGACCCCCAATTTTTAACACATATAATAATTGCTATTGTTATCAATATTATTATAACATGTTTAACATTTATATAATTACTTATTGCTGTTACTATTCTTATTATTATTATAATTATTATTTTAATCTAATAACAACTACAAGTTATGTTAGGCTACTACTAAAGTAAGCCGTCTACCGTGGCTCGAACGGTAGGGTGATTGACTCACGTGCTTGAGGGCGCCGGTTCGATCCCACTTCGGGATCCTAGGTATATACTACCTAGAAAGTTCATCTCCTCGAATAGGGCAATGCCCATGAGATGTGAACTTTTTCTATAAAAAAAAACAATAATAAAAAAAAAAATAAAACTCTAGAAAAATTAATGAATGTATCAATCATGCACGTAACAATAACAGAGACGTTACTTTTGATATTTGCTATAATAATGTTAATAATAATAATAATCTTAATAGCAATGATGATATTTACATTAATAATATCTAATAATAATAATTTTATTAATAATTTTACAAATATAATAAAAATAATTTTAATAATGATGCTGATAATAACAATAATCGTAAATTTAATAATAATAACAATGATAGTAATAAGTTTTAATTATTGTCATCATTACTATTTTGATTATGCATATTTATAGTTATGACAATAACGGTTATAATAATAAAAATAATAATAATAGTAATATGGTTTGAAAATACTAAAATAAAAATGATAAAATACTATAACACCACTGAGATTTCTGCTATTTATAAAATGTTCAATAATAACAATAATTTAAAAAAATAATATTTACAATTAAAAAATAATAATAACAAATAAATAACAATAATACTAATAATAAAATTCTCTTTATTTTAACTTTAACAATAGGTGATGGGAATCTTCAGAGAGTGAAACGAGACCTACCACCATCACCACCCTCAGGATTTGCACCATCAGGTTGCACTTTAAATTTATTATTTTTATAATAATAATGAATATATCATTTACTTAATGGTTAACGTCTTACTTAATGATATTAAAAAAAAAGGTTTTGAAAATTGTCCATTTCATATCTAATAATAATAATAATAATAATAATAATAATAATAATAATAATAATAATAATAATAATAATAATAATAATAATAATAATAATGAATATATAATTTTCTAAAAATCTGTTCTATTCATTCCTAAATGCTTAACACTTTACCAATGCTGTGGAGTTTGTAACAGTTAATATATATATATATATATATATATATATATATATATATATATATATATATATATATATATATATATATATATATATATATATATATATATATATATATATATATATATATATATATATATATATATATATATATATATATATATATATATATATATATATATATATATATATATATATATATATATATATATATATATATATATATATATATATATATATATATATATATATATATATATATATATATATATATATATATATATATATATATATATATATATATATATATATATATATATATATATATATATATATATATATATATATATATATATATATATATATATATATATATATATATATATATATATATATATATATATATATATATATATATATATATATATATATATATATATATATATATATATATATATATATATATATATATATATATATATATATATATATATATATATATATATATATATATATATATATATATATATATATATATATATATATATATATATATATATATATATATATATATATATATATATATATATATATATATATATATATATATATATATATATATATATATATATATAAATTATTTTCGATTGAGCAAAATCATCGTATTGAAAGATTTTAATATTGAGTGTAAATTTCAACAATGTTTTAGTTATTATTATTATTTAGTTATTATTATTATTTTAGTTAGTAACCAATTATATAAATTTAGAAATTTTAGTGCATTTTTTTTATCTCAGAAATTAATAACAATAAAAATGATAATAATTTCTTCTTCTTTATTCTTTTAATATTATTATTTTTATTATTAATATTTTCAGATTAAATGGACGAGCTTAATACCGGAGGAACGCTATGAAACATTAATAATTACTGCAGCTATTATCACTACAACATAATAATAATTATAATAATAATAATAATAATAATAATAATAATAATAATAATAGTACACCAAACGTATAATTGCCAGTAATATTATTTTCATTGCAATTGTTATTATTAAAAATTATTAAATTTATGAAGATTTTTTTTTCCATTTTATTTATTTATTTTTTTATTATTTTATTTGTTCTTGTGCAATTCTCTCTCTCTCTCTCTCTCTCTCTCTCTCTCTCTCTCTCTCTCTCTCTCTCTCTCTCTCTCTCTATATATATATATATATATATATATATATATATATATATATATATATATATATATATATATATATATATATATATATATATAATAATAATACTTTCGGCTTATAATGAAAAATAAAACCTTAACATTAAGAATTTAAAATTTAAAAAAAAAAAGTTTGAAAATCGAAGAGAGGATCGGATTATGTGAGGAGAACCAAAAGAAAGGAAGACAGGACTAGTCACCCTGCCTTGTAATTACTCTGCCAACGGCTTGTATCAACTCCAGAACCAGCATTGGAAACCATAACTCAAAGAAGCACAATCTTCTGGTGAGCTTTCGGAGAGAGTGTTTAGTTTAGAGGTTAGTTGGAAAACGATGCTGGTCCTACTGAAAGGGAAAAAACCCTACCTGTGATTTGAATAAGACTCATGGACAGGCATTGAGACCAACGAGCCAAAAAACATGATCTTTTAGAGGGCTTTGGGAGAACTTTTAATAGCAGATGGGGAACGATGTCTCCACTGACAGAGTAAAAACCCTTCCTGGGATATACAGTATATATATATATATATATATATATATATATATATATATATATATATATATATATATATATATATATATATATATATATATATATATATATATATTAGTTGAGATAGCTTCTTTCCTAGTGAACCTTAATCTAATTATAAAGGTTAAAGCCAATACTAAAGGTTTCCACATACATATTTAATACACTGTGAACGTTTAACACCGTTGTGGTAGGGGACATAATTAATGGAAGTTTTATTTTAATATAGAGGTGAAAGAATGGGTTTGTGGAGGTTTTTATGATAAATTGATGAATTTAAGAAATTGGAAAATTTGGGAAAATTTGATATTTAAAGTATTTAATATGTAAAAAGGACCAGAAATGTTTTAGAAATAAAAATTAGGAATGTAAAATAACTCAATAAATTATAACTCTAGCGTATGGATTAATTAACTAGTAAAGTAAATAGTATAAAGAAATATAAGCAAATCGATAAAACGATTTTGTAAATTAAAACACTAAAACGTAGAAAAAAAATTAATTAAAGAGTAATAACTATGATCATTTAACCGATAGTTTCGAGGGCAATTTGATATTTTAAAAAATTATCAATAATCGATATATCGATATTTTTAAAAATATCGGCATCCCTATTGGCACTAACAGCACGATATAAATATATATACTAATGTATACACTGTAGGCAAGATGGATAGGGAAATTCATAGACAAAACAGGGATAAGCCCTTTTGCAT
Organism: Armadillidium nasatum; assembly: GCA_009176605.1. Taxonomy (NCBI): domain Eukaryota; kingdom Metazoa; phylum Arthropoda; class Malacostraca; order Isopoda; family Armadillidiidae; genus Armadillidium; species Armadillidium nasatum. Next base: position 24,977 of record SEYY01008766.1, read on the forward strand.
TTGAGTTTAAATTCAAACTTCAACGACAATTTTCTAATGAAATCGTCTCATCCTATAACGAAGCCTATTTTAAAAACATAAGTTACCCCCCTCATTAATTAAGAAATATTTTGAACAAAACTGTAAAAATTGTAAAACTCTTATCAAGAAAATAAAGTAATTACAAATATTAAAATATTTGTGATTATCATAAAAAGCCTTTGTTATTTACGAAACCATTTTAAATTTATTTTCCTTTTAAGCGGCAATAATATAGATTCCAGCTGGTATGCCAACCAGAATTGATCCTTATAATGCTAAAACATCAACTTTAGATCTTGCGATTGGGTATTCAGTTTTTCATGATTTTATCTTCTAATCAGAAATATATCTGGGGAGTGATCCCTTGTTTGTGCAAGTAACATTTCCCTAAAGACAACGTTTAATAGCAAAATTCTTAACAAGACTAAAATGGAAGTTTACCAGGGAAATTACTTCTTGGAAAGAATATTCAATGAATACAATTTCTTAATGGAAGAAACACAAGAAATACAGCATTTACAACTACTTGCATTGAATATAAACAAAACGCAGCTATATGTCTAAAAATACTAATTAATCAGAAGAAAGAATCTTGGAAGCGTTTGACAAGTAAATTTAATTTTGCAACTTCTGCATTTTATTATTAATAAAATGACTGGTACCTACACTCCTCATAATTTTCCTTTAATGATTTTCCTTTATGGTCAACTGCTAGTTAATGCATTTTCTAAGGCTGATGTGTTTGCCCACTATTTTAAGAACTTTATTTCTATTCCAGACCTACTTTTATATTGATTATAAAAAATTACTCCTAATAGCAACCCCAACGATTTAGCCCAACCATTCCTTCCGGAAGAGTTGTCTGCAGTTATCTTATTTAAAAATAATAAAGCTATGGGACAAGAATACATCTTCAATGAATTTCTGATTCCCTTGAATAAAATTTCTTCAGTAAACTTGGTAATTGTAGCGTTCACGGTAGTGGATTTTTTTGTACTAGACCAAGTTGCTGGAACTAGCAACATACCTACGTGTTGCGAGTTCGACTGTAACTACGAGTTCGAATTTGAAACTATTACACGTCTGAATCCGACAGCAGTCAGATTATATATATATATATATATATATATATATATATATATATATATATATATATATATATATATATATATATATATATATATATATATATATATATATATATATATATATATATATATATATATATGATTCGGCCGTCGTCGAGAGTAGATGTGCCTAAAGATAGATGGGAAAAGAAAAGTGAGAAGAATCAGAAAGAAGATTGAGGAGAGAAAAGAAGAGAGAAGGTTTATGCATTCAGATAGTATTGAACAAAATTTGAAAAACTAATAGCTAAAATTTATTTTAAAATTTAGAATTTTTGAAAATATTTTTGCATTAAAAAAAAATAAATTAAATAAGTTTCGATAAAATTATTATATATCAAAATTTATAGAGGATCAGCAAATCTTTCAATATAATGGACTTTCGGCTTTTAATGAAAAATTAAACTTTAACATTAAGAATTTGAAATTTAAAAACAAGAGTTTGAAAATCGACGACAGGATCGGATCATGTGAAGAGAACTAAATGCAAGGACGACAGGACTAGCCATCCGGCCTTGTGATTACTCTGTCAACGGCTTGTAACTACTCCAGAACCAGCATTGGGAACCATTGCTCGGAGAAGCGCAATCTTTTGAAGACCCCTGGGAGAGAGTGTTTGGAGGTTGGTTTGAGAACGATGCTGGTCCTACTGAAAGGGTGAAAACCCTACCTGAAGAGTCTGGATAGGACTCATGGACCGGCATGGGGACCGGCGAGCCGAAGAACTTGATCTTTTGGAGGGCTCTGGGAGAACTTCTTCAAGCAGATGGGGAAAGATGCTGGTTCCACTGACAGGGTGAAAACCCTTCCTGGAAGAGGATATATATATATATATATATATATATATATATATATATATATATATATATATATATATATATATATATATATATATATATATATATATATATATATATATATATATATATATATATATATATATATATATATATATATATATATATATATATATATATATATATATATATATATATATATATATATATATATATATATATATATATATATATATATATATATATATATATATATATATATATATATATATATATATATATATATATATATATATATATATATATATATATATATATATATATATATATATATATATATATATATATATATATATATATATATATATATATATATATATATATATATATATATATATATATATATATATATATATATATATATATATATATATATATATATATATATATATATATATATATATATATATATATATATATATATATATATATATAAGGATTGATAGGTGAAAAAGAAGAAAACGAAAACCAAATTACGAAGTAAAATCAGAGATTAAAAACATTCAAAAATTATCAATTGTATTCGAGGTCTCCTACGAAAAGTAACTCAATGTAGAATTTGAGAAACCTGGAAAAGAAAAAGAAAATTACAGAAATCATTGAAACTTAACAAGACTTCAGATGCCGTAAGAAAAGGTAAGTTAAAATAAAAAATAAATAAAATAGATATTATTATTATTATTATTATTATTATTATTATTATTATTATTATTATTATTATTATTATTATTATTATTATTATTATTATTATTATTGCCATTATTATTATTATTGTCATTATTATTATTACTGTCATTATTATTATTACTGTCATTATTATTATTACTGTCATTATTATTATTATTGTCATTATTATTATTATTGTCATTATTGTTATTATTGTCATTGTTATTATTGTCATTATTGTTATTATTGTCATTATTATTATTATTATTATTATGATTATTATTATTATTATTATTATTATTATTATTATTATTATTATTATTATTATTGTCATTATTGTCATTATTATTGTCATTGTCATTGTCATTGTCATTGTCATTGTTATTATTCTCATTCTCATCATTGGTAATATTAATATTATTACTTAGTATTATAGGTGTGTGGCAGCCACAACTTTTATCCGATGTGCCGAGTTGTATGCATGCGGTAGCCACCATTTATGTCCGATGTGCCAACTGCTGGGCGTGTGACTCTTCTCTTCTCTTCTCTTCTCTTCTCTTTTAAAAAGTAAATTCAACATCTGCATCCGCATCCGCATCCACACTTTCAAAAATTCAACATGTGCATCCGCATCCGCATCCGCACTTTCAAAAAATCAACATCCGCATCCGCACTTTCAAAAATTCAACATACGCATCCGCATCCGCATCTTCAAAAATTCAACATGCGCATCCGCATCCGCATTCGCACTTTCAAAAATTCAACATGCGCATACTCATCCGCACTTTCAAAAATTCAACATGCGCATCCACATCCGCATCCGCACATTAAAAAATTCAACATGCGCATCCACATCCGCATCCGCACTTTCAAAAATTCAACATGCGCATCCGCATCCGCATCCGCACTTTCAAAAATTCAACATGCGCATCCGCATCCGCATCCGCACTTTCAAAAATTCAACATGCGCATCCGCATCCGCATCCGCCTTTCAAAAAATCAACATCCGCATCCGCACTTTCAAAAATTCAACATGCGCATCCGCATCCGCATCCGCGCTTTCAAAAAATCAACATCCGCACCCGCACTTTCAAAAATTCAACATGCGCATCCGCATCCGCATCCGCACTTTCAAAAATTCAACATGCGCATCCGCATCCGCTTTCAAAAATTCAACATGCGCATCCGCATCCGCACTTTCAAAAATTTAACATGCGCATCCGCATCCGCACTTTCAAAAATTCAACATGCGCATCCGCATCCGCACTTTCAAAAATTCAACATTCGCATCCTCATCCGCATCAAAATTCGCATCCGCATCCGCATCTTTTTTCAAAATTCAACATCCGCCGCAAAATTTAACATGCGCATCCGCATCCGCACTTTCAAAAATTCAACATGCGCATCCGCATCCGCATCCGCACTTTCAAAAATTCAACATGCGCATCCGCATCCGCATCCGAACTTTCAAAAATTCAACATCCGCATCCGCATCCGCATTTTCAAAAATTCAACATGCGCATCCGCATCCGCACTTTCAAAAATTCAACATCCGCATCCGCATCCGCACTTTCAAAAATTCAACATCCGCATCCGCATCCGCTTTCAAAAATTCAACATGCGCATCCGCATCCGCATCCGCTTTCAAAAAATTCAACATCCGCATCCGCACTTTCAAAAATTCAACATGCGCATCCGCATCCGCATCCGCACTTTCAAAATTCAACATGCGCATCCGCATCCGCACTTTCAAAAATTCAACATGCGCATCCGCATCCGCATCCGCACATTTTCAAAAATTCAACATGCGCATCCGCATCCGCATCCGCATTTCAAAAATTCAACATGCGCATCCGCATCCGCACTTTCAAAAATTCAACATGCGCATCCGCATCCGCACTTTCAAAAATTCAACATCCGCATCCGCATCCGCACTTTCAAAAATTCAACATGCGCATCCGCATCCGCACTTTCAAAAATTCAACATCCGCATCCGCATCCGCATCCGCACTTTCAAAAATTCAACATCCGCATCCGCATCCGCACTTTCAAAAATTCAACATGCGCATCCGCATCCGCATCCGCATTTCAAAAATTCAACATCCGCATCCGCATCCGCACTTTCAAAAATTCAACATGCGCATCCGCATCCGCATCCGCACTTTCAAAAATTCAACATGCGCATCCGCATCCGCACTTTCAAAAATTCAACATGCGCATCCGCATCCGCACTTTCAAAAATTCAACATGCGCATCCGCATCCGCATCCGCATCCGCATCCGCACTTTCAAAAATTCAACATGCGCATCCGCATCCGCACTTTCAAAAATTCAACATGCGCATCCGCATCCGCATCCGCACTTTCAAAAATTCAACATGCGCATCCGCATCCGCATCCGCACTTTCAAAAATTCAACATGCGCATCCGCATCCGCACTTTCAAAAATTCAACATGCATCCGCATCCGCACTTTCAAAAATTCAACATGCGCATCCGCATCCGCATCCGCACTTTCAAAAATTCAACATCCGCATCCGCACTTTCAAAAATTCAACATGCGCATCCGCATCCGCATCCGCACTTTCAAAAATTCAACATGCGCATCCGCATCCGCATCCGCATTTCAAAAATTCAACATCCGCACCGCATCCGCACTTTCATTCAACATGCATCCGCATCCGCATCCGCACTCATTAAAATTCAACATCCGCATCCGCATCCGCATCCGCACTTTCAAAAATTCAACATGCGCATCCGCATCCGCACTTTCAAAAATTCAACATGCGCATCCGCATCCGCATCCGCACTTTCAAAAATTCAACATCCGCATCCGCACTTTCAAAAATTCAACATGCGCATCCGCATCCGCACTTTCAAAATTCAACATCCGCATCCGCACTTTCAAAAATTCAACATGCGCATCCGCATCCGCACTTTCAAAAATTCAACATGCGCATCCGCATCCGCATCCGCATCCGCACTTTCAAAAATTCAACATGCGCATCCGCATCATCCGCACTTTCAAAAATTCAACATCCGCATCCGCACTTTCAAAAATTCAACATGCGCATCCGCATCCGCACTTTCAAAAATTCAACATCCGCATCCGCATCCGCACTTTCAAAAATTCAACATGCGCATCCGCATCCGCATTTCCGCAAAATTCAACATCCGCATCCGCACTTTCAAAAATTCAACATCCGCATCCGCACTTTCAAAAATTCAACATGCGCATCCGCATCCGCACTTTCAAAAATTCAACATGCGCATCCGCATCCGCATCCGCACTTTCAAAAATTCAACATGCGCATCCGCATCCGCACTTTCAAAAATTCAACATGCGCATCCGCATCCGCATTCAAAAATTCAACATGCGCATCTGCAGCATCCGCACTTTCAAAAATTCAACATGCGCATCCGCATCCGCACTTTCAAAAATTCAACATGCGCATCCGCATCCGCATCCGCACTTTCAAAAATTCAACATGCGCATCCGCATCCGCATCCGCACTTTCAAAAATTCAACATGCGCATCCGCATCCGCACTTTCAAAAATTCAACATGCGCATCCGCATCCGCACTTTCAAAAATTCAACATGCGCATCCGCATCCGCATCTGACCTTTAAAAAATTCAACATGCGCATCCGCATCCGCACTTTCAAAAATTCAACATCCGCATCCGCATCCGCATCCGCATCCACACTTTTGGAAAATTCAACATCCGCATCCGCATCCGCATTCGCACTTTCAAAAATTCAACATCCGCATCCGCATCCGCATCCGCACTTTCAAAAATTCAACATGCGCATCCGCATCCGCACTTTCAAAAATTCAACATCCGCATCCGCATCCGCATTTTCAAAAATTCAACATGCGCATCCGCATCCGCATCCGCACATTCAAAAATTCAACATGCGCATCCGCATCCGCACTTTCAAAAATTCAACATGCGCATCCGCATCCGCATCCGCACTTTCAAAAATTCAACATCCGCATCCGCATCCGCATCCGCATCCGCCCTTTCAAAAATTCAACATGCGCATCCGCATCCGCATCCGCCCTTTCAAAAAATCAACATCCGCATCCGCACTTTCAAAAATTCAACATGCGCATCCGCATCCGCATCCGCACTTTCAAAAAATCAACATCCGCACCCGCACTTTCAAAAATTCAACATGCGCATCCGCATCCGCACTTTCAAAAATTCAACATGCAACATGCGCATCCGCATCCGCACTTTCAAAAATTCAACATGCGCATCCGCATCCGCATCCGCACTTTCAAAAATTCAACATCCATCCGCATCCGCATCCGCACTTTCAAATTCAAATTCCGCATCCGCATCGCATTTCAAAAATTCAACATTCCATCCGCACTTGAAAATTTTCATCCGCATCCGCATCCGCATCCGCACTTTCAAAAATTCAACATGCGCATCCGCATCCGCATCTTTTTCAAAAATTCAACATCCGCATCCGCATCCGCATCCGCACTTTCAAAAATTCAACATGCGCATCCACATCCGCACTTTCAAAAATTTAACATTCGCATCCGCTTTCAAAAATTCAACATGCGCATCCGCATCCGCACTTTCAAAAATTCAACATGCGCATCCGCATCCGCATCCGCACTTTTCAAAAATTCAACATCCGCGCATCCGCACTTTTCGAAAATTCAACATCCGCATCCGCACTTTCGAAAATTCAACATCCGCATCCGCATCAGTACTTCCGAAAATTCAACATACGCATCAGCATCAGCATCCGCACTTTCGAAAATCAATCACATCCGCATCCGCGGCAGCATCTTTATCAAAATTAACATCCTCATTCGATTCCGCATTCGCATCCGCATCCGCACTTTCAAAAATTTCAACATCCGCATCCGCACTTTCAAAAATTCAACATCCGCATCCGCATCCAAAAATTCATCGCATTCCGCACTTTCAAAATTCAACATGCGCATCCGCATCCGCATCCGCACTTTTTCAAAAATTCAACATGCGCATCCGCATCCGCATCCGCAACTTTCAAAAATTCAAAATCATCCGCATCCGCAAGTTTCAAAAGTCGGGTTTATACAGTGATGCATCCGCATCCGCATCCGCATGCGAGGATGCTTAGCATCCGCACAAAAATCAACATCCGCATTTGCATCCGCATTTTCGAAAATTTTCCGCATCCGCATCCGCACTTTCAAAAATTCAACAACCGCATCGCATCCGCATCCGCATTTTTCAAAAAATTCAACATGCGCATCCGCATCCGCATC
>SEYY01008767.1:22500-25000 GCA_009176605.1 Armadillidium nasatum
TGATCTTTCTTGGAAAGATCACATTACTTCACTTCCTAAACAAGCTTCTAAGAGGTTGGGTGTTCTAAAGCGCCTTGAGAATTTCTTCACACCACCCCAGTTGCTTACTCTTCATAGGGTTGTTGTTCGCCCCTGTATGGAGTACTCATCACATATTTGGGGTGGTTCCACTCAAAACTCTTATAAAAAAAGGTGGAGTCTAGGGCTTTTCGTCTCAAGAACTATTCTGCTCTCACTAATTCTCTCCATTCTCTTTCTGCCCGTCGAATTGTTGCGTCACTTTCTCTATACTATCGTTATTAAAACGGTCACTGTTCTTCTGAACTCTCTCGTTCCATACCTCGTCCACTAAAAAGGCCTCGTGTGACTAGTCTTTCTACAAAGTCTCATCCTTTCTCTTTCCAACTCTCTGACCCCAGACTTAACCGCTATCCTCAATCTTACATGTACTCTACTGGTAAAGTCTGGAACACACTTCCTTCATCTATTTTCCCAACTTCATATGATTTATTCACTTTCAAACGCCGTGTATCAGGTCATGTCAGCCTTTAATGTAAATAATTTAATTTCCCCTTTACTCTTGTGGAATTTTAAAAGGCCTCTGGCCTTTACCCACCAAAGGTGAAATTATATATATATATATATATATATATATATATATATATATATATATATATATATATATATATATATATATATATATATATATATTTATATATAAAAATTGTTAGGTAAATTTTTCCCCTCAATTTTTTTAAAGAAAGCAGTGATACTATAAATAACAATTGTAAAATTATGTCAAATGAAAAATTTTCCTCATATATATATAAAATATATAAATATATATATATATATATATATATATATATATATATATATATATTATATATATATATATATATTATATATATATATATATTATTATATATATATATATATATATATATATAGTTAAATCAATAATATTGCATTAACCGAAATTAACAAGCTAGTAAACAAAGACCACTGGCGGCAAAACAAAGAAGATGTTCCATCCCAATGTTAGAACCACTGCATCCTGCAAATGAGAATCAATATATATATATATATATATATATATATATATATATATATATATATATATATATATATATATATATATATATATATATATATATATATATATATATATATATATATATATATATATATATATATATATATATATATATATATATATATATATATATATATATATATATATATATATATATATATATACTTTCAACCTCCATTTCCTTTCGCTTTCAAGGATGAATTTTTACCTTGTGAGGTTTACCTGCAACCTCTTCCTTCTGAAATCTAAACTCTTCCAATGTTTTCTAGAATCATGTGCTTTTCTGTTTTTAAATATATATATATATATATATATATATATATATATATATATATATATATATATATATATATATATATATATATATATATATATATATATATATATATATATATATATATATTATATATATATATATATATATATATATATATATTATATTATATATATATATATATATATATATATATATATATATATATATATATATATATATATATATATATATATATATATATATATATATATATATATATATATATATATATATAAAGAATTGCCACTTAATAATATAACCGTGGAATAAATTTGTATAATTTTACTTCTGCTGATGAGGATTCGAACTCGGGCCTCTCAGATGTTAAGACATTGCGTTAACCACTACACCAACTGATGGTACAAAAAGGAATCTGTCGGAACTGCTCCTGACATATCGCCTAGGCAGACAGTCCCTATTGAATCCTCCGACCACACTTGGGCGTAGGGTTAACAAGCCAGAGCTCTATCCTCGTAAACCGCAGATAGGATTCAATAGGGACTGTCTGCCTAGGCGATATGTCAGGAGCAGTTCCGACAGATTCCTTTTTGTACCATCAGTTGGTGTAGTGGTTAACGCAATGTCTTAACATCTGAGAGGCCCGAGTTCGAATCCTCACTAGCAGAAGTAAAATATATATATATATATATATATATTATATATATATATATATATATATATATATATATATATATATATATATAATATATATATATATATATATATATATATATAAATATATATACAAAAAAAAACAATGTTGAAAAAAAATTTGAGGTAAACTATTCTTTACTTTCAAAAAGTTTAAGGACAGAAAATTTTGAAACTTTTTTTTTTTTTTTTTTTTATTTAAAAGAAATTTTTTTTTTTCTTCTTTTTTTGCGGATAAAAGGACATAAAAATCGAGGATGCAGAAATTTGAAACAAAAAAAATGTAAGGCGAAATATACGAGTTTCTATAAGAAAAATTTTAGACGAATGTGCAATAAATAGAGCGTAATTCTTTTCGCAGGAAAAGAAATGAGTGGTTTTAGATCCATGGAATATTGAAAAAGAAAAAGAAAAAAAATATAGTTTAATTCGTTTAA
>SEYY01008767.1:37500-42500 GCA_009176605.1 Armadillidium nasatum
GATGCCCTAAGCAATTTCAACAGATTTAACGTTCTGATGTGAGGGATACTTCGGAGCGAGCAAAACGCTTAGTAAAGGTGGATTTCTTAAACAGGTAGACATGCATTCTATATTCTTTCTCTTCAACTAAAATTAACTCTACTTTTTCTAGTTTTATATGTACAGGGACGCTGCTCTCAGGAATAGCCGCTGTCTTCCTTCAAACTACAGGAACTCATCATTTTCATACTTCCAAATCTTTTCTTTCTAGCACTGTAAAATATTTTATCCATAGGATATATATATATATATATATATATATATATATATATATATATATATATATATATATATATATATATATATATATATATATATATATATATATATATATATATATATATATATATATATATATATATATATATATATATATATATATATATATATATATATATATATATATTATATATATATATATATATATATATATATATATATATATATATATATATATATATATATATATATATATATATATATATATATATATATATATATATATATATATATATATATATATATATATATATATATATATATATATATATATATATATATATATATATATATATATATATATATATATATAATATATATATATATATATATATATATATATATATATATATATATATATATATATATATATATATATATATATATATATATATATATATATATATATATATATATATATATATATATATATATATATATATATTCTAAATTTTGTACTAATAATACAACTGCTGCAAAAGATAATAATAATAATAATAATAATAATAATAATAATAATAATAATAATAATAATAATAATAATAATAATAATAATAATAATAATAATAATAATAATAATAATAATAATAATAATAATAATAATAATAATAATAATAATAATAATAATAATAATAATAATAATAAATAATTTGATTACCCATGAACCCTCGCATTTCAGGATCAAAAATTTCCTTTTCAGTTTCAATGGTAGTTCTCAAGTCTTCCGACTCTGTTTTTCCTAAATCTTCATATTCATTTTTGTCTTTTTTTCCGAAATCTTCATATTCATTTTTGTCTTTCTTGACATTTCTGCCATAATTACCATCTTCTTCTTTGTCACCAACTGATTGGTATTCTATTTTTTCTTCATCTTGTTGATTTTCTTTTTCTTCAAAAAAAAAACATTTAAGAACATAAGAAAAAAAAAAAGAAAATAAAAGAGACAAGCGACAATGAGGATATTTTCAGTCAGACTAAGGCAAAAAAAATTTCATTTCAAGGAACAAATGCAACATTCAGAATATATAACCAAGAAAATACAGTATAGGGACTGACGATGTAACTAGAAAACAACTGCAACCAGAGGTTTTTAAATATTGTAATATAAAGAGTTAAACCAAATAATTGATAGAAAAATTATACCTACAGTATATGATAATAATATTCCAAAAATATCCCTCCATTCCACCCTACTATTCCGTCCTACTTTCCACTCATTTATAACTAATATTGTAATTTAATATTGCAATTTCGAAGACTTCGATAGAGAATTGCTCAAATCTTTGATTTCGAAACTTTCCCCTTTCGGTATCTTTCTCTTTTCTCTTTGATTTACTTTTATGTCTATTTATAGCTGGTGTTACAGATAGCCATGATCATTTTGAATATCTTAAAAAGGTGTTCTTCAGTGTTCTGTTCCATCTCTGACACTCTTAAACCTTTCAAGGAGAGTTGTGTGAAAGGAACTACCCAAGGTATATGAGGTATACTTTATACAAGAGTATCAATATCCGTATAAACAGCAAACAACTACGATGGTGTAAAGAAATCTTAAACTTCAACATAACACATACCCTCTAAAAAGCTTGTTTCGAGGGTGAAATAATGGTCCTATCAAGAAAGAACACTAAAAAGAAGCACCAAGAATGTTAAGTACATAAGAAGCACAAGTTTAAATTTCTAATTCGTTCTTAATTTGTATTTCTATACATTTTGTATCTTCAAGTTTCGCTTTCGTGAATCATTGTGTTTGTTATATTATCCATATTTTTACAACCGAAAATATTTCAAATAGTCATTCTTCTTTGAAACAATCTTATCATTAAAAAGTAATATTTTGTGCTCTCAAAAATAAAAATTTCAAATGCTGAAATTTTTGATTTAATTTAAATCTTTTGCGATAAAAACTAGCGTTCTCTTAGTCTTATCCTTGAGGATGGCTCCTTCCTTAGTTATTAGCTATTAAGTTCCTAACTTCTTTGACATTTTTATTGTAAGTTTAATCATCTAGTTAAACCAGACTTTACCAGTGGAGTAAATGTAAGATTGAGCATAGCGGTAAAGTCTGGGTCATAGGGTTGGACAAAGAGAGGTTGAGACTTTGCAGAAAGATGTGTCGCACAAGCCGTTCTAAGTGGAGGAGGTATATGACAGAAGAGTTTAGAATATATATATATATATATATATATATATATATATATATATATATATATATATATATATATATATATATATATATATATATATATATATATATATATATAAATATAATACTAATAATAATAATAATAATAATAATAATAAATAATAATAATAATAATAATAATAATAATAATAATAATAATGATAACAAAATATTAATAATAATAATGTAATAATAATAATAATAATAATAATAATAATAATAATAATAATAATAATAATAATAATAATAATAATAATAAAAATAATAATATAAAAATAATAATAATAATAATAATAATAATAATAATAATAATAATAATAATAATAATAATAATAATAATAATAATAATAATAATAATAATAATAATAATAAAAATAATAATAATAATAATAATAATAATAATAATAATAATCATATGATTACTCATGGACTCCGGCATATAAGGAGCAAAGGCATCATATTTCACGATACTTTTAGTTTTGTTGTAATCCCATTCATTTTCTGCCAAACCATCAAACTCATTTTTGGAATTTTCGACTTTTTTGTCATTTTCTTTTTTTTCGGCATTGTTGCCACTTTCGGTAGTTTCGGAATATTTGACAATTTCGTTTTTTTCGCCATTTTCGCCATTTTCACCATTTTGTAAAATTTGCTTTTCGTCGCTTATTGCTGTTTGATTATCTTTTTGCTTTTGTTGTTCATCTTCAAAAGAACCTAAGAATAATAATAAAAATAAAAACAATTAAAAGCCAAAATAACAATCACGGTATTTTCAGTCAAATTAAAAGCAGATAATTTATCAATATCAAATGCAGATGCAACATTCAAAATATGAAACCAAGAAATCAAAATACATGTACTAAAACATGCAACTACAAACAACCACATTAAATATTTTTATTCAAAAAGTTAAAGTAAATAATAAATGACAAAATTATAACTACAGTATTTGCAAATTATACGTTGCTTCTTTTTTCTGGGTTTGTTGTTCCTATTAAATTATAGTAGTAGAGTATCCATTTCGTTGATATTGCAAGTTGTATGTGTCATTGCAATGATGAATTTTTTTTTTTTTTTTGAGAAGATAATAGTAATAGTTATTACAAAGACATATTTAATGTTGCAAAAAATAATGTGTATATATATATATATATATATATATATATATATATATATATATATATATATATATATATATATATATATATATATATTAGAGATGGATGGAGCGATACCAAAATTTTTTACCGATACCGATACCGATACTTAAAAATTCCCCGATACCGATACCGATACCGATACCGATACCTAAAAATATGCCGATACTTGCCGACTACTACTACCGATACCGATACTTTACTCTTGTCCAAAATTTTACCGATACCGATACTGTAATTGCCGATACTGATACCGATACTCAAAAATATGCCGATACTGCCGATACCGATACCGATACTTCACTCCATCCTAATATATATATATATATATATATATATATATATATATATATATATATATATATATATATATATATATATATATATATATATAAATGACGGAATTTTTGTCGTTAATGCCCGACATCTCCTGATAAAAGTGTGAAAGTTAAAGGAAGTTTTAAAAACAGATAAAGGAAGTATGCTCCAGACTTGACCAGTAGAGTACTTTTTAAGATTGAACAAAGCGGTTAAATCTGAGTTCGAAGAGTTGGACAGAAAAAGGATGAGACTGTGTAGGAAATCTTGTCGCACGAGTCCTTTTTAATGAAGAAGATATGTGACGTAAGAGTTCAGAAGAAAAATGACCGATGTAATAGCGATAGCATAGAGAATGACGCAACAATTCGACTGGCAGAAAGAGATTGGAGAGAATTTGGGAGAGCTGTAGAGTCGAAGAGATGAAAATCCTGGACTCCACCTTCTCAAGGAGAGCTGTTAGATTAGAACCTCCCCAGATGTGTGAAGCATACTCCATGCAGGGATGAACAACGCACCTGTGGAGGGCAAGCAAATGGGTCTGCGTGAAGAAATTGCTTAGGCGCCTCAGAGCATCCAGCCTCTTTGAAACTTGTTCAAAAAGATAGGTAATATAATCTTACCGATAAAGACCACGAGAAAAAGATATCCCGAGAATATTAAGAATAGATGAACGTTTGAGTTGTGCACTTTCGAAGAAGATTTCATAGTTGAGTGGAAAGCTATGTCGAATAGTATGATATAGGTATTGAGTTTTTGAGGCATTGAAAATGACTGTTTTCTCTCCCACAATTTAAAATACGAGAAAGATCAGAGGTTAGTTGCTCCAAGACCACACTTCTTCCATCAAATAACTGCTGTTAGAAGGAGCGTCTTTGAAACTGAAAGGAGTAATGGAAGGTGGAGTTATCAGCATAGGAGTGGATAGGTGATGAAGTAATAGAGAGAAGGTCATTAATGAAAAATAGAAAAAGAGCTAGAATTAGTACAGATCCCTGAGGAAAACCGCCATTTACAGATTT
>SEYY01008767.1:47500-57500 GCA_009176605.1 Armadillidium nasatum
ATATATATATATATATATATATATATATATGACAGTAATATTCTCCTTGATGGTCTCATCTTCCCCGAAAACCCGCTCCCCACAAAAAATGAAAAATAAAAAAATAAAAAAATAAAATTTTAGAATTGCAAAAAAATGTAGATTCAATCTAAGGTGTATGTGGGAGTGTGGTTTTAGGCGTGGAGAGATACTGCGTGGGCAGGGTTTAATCTTACAGGGGGGGTGGAGCCGTAAACTACCAGTGCTGCTAGAATGGAATAAAAAAGGGGTTCAGTTGTGTATAGAATTGGGGGTCTGAATGTATGGGGAATAAATAATGTTTTAAAGGATGTATTCAGGTATTAGAGAGAGAGTGAATGCTACGGAATCTGTGACGTATGTGTTGAGTCAAAGATGGGGGGGCGAATGTATAAGAAAATGTAAAAAAATATCGAGAAGAATAATATGGGTCAAGCTGAAGTTTAACAGAGAGAATTGGGTATTCATGTGTGTTTATGAGCCGGTTAATGATGCGTGGATAGAAGACAAAAGAGGGTTTTAGGAAAACTTGAAGAGTGCTTAAGTGATTTGTGACTGGTTTCAATGTGTGTTTATTAGGGGTTTTAAATGCGATGGTTGGTGTAGACAGAGAGGGAAGGATGATTAGCTCGTTTGGGGTGGGGGATATAAATATAAATGGGGAGAATTTAGTTGAAGTATTCATGGCGAATAAATTAAGAATAGAGAATACATGGCCTGAAAAAAAGTTGAAGCACAAGTTGAAAGAGATTAATGGGGGCAAATGGCGTAGTTTTTTTTATATACTTTATATATATATATATATATATATATATATATATATATATATATATATATATATATATATATATATATATATATATATATATATATATATATATATATATATATATATATATATATATATATATATATATATATATATATATATATATATAGATAACGGATAAGAGACAGATTAATAGACTTGAATGAGTTTAGAGGGGCTGCTAGAGGGATCTCAGACTAATATTTCACTATAGCTAGAGTTAGAGTGAGGGGGGAGAGCTGGAGGAAGAATGGAGTAGCGAGGAGGGAAGTGAAGATTGTGAGAGTAGAGAGATTGGAAGAGGGGGGAGAGTGGGATCAATTTAGATGATAGTTAAATTTAGGTTGGGAAGAGTTGAGAGGGAGTGTGGTTGGGGAAGAGGAAGATGAGTGGGGAGATCAAGAGAGACACTGGTAGAAAGTGTAAGGAATGTGTGTGGGTTGAAGAGAGTGAGGGGAGAGAAGTGAATGGTGGTGCGAGGAAGTGAATATAGCAATAGGGGGAAAAAAGGTGGTTTTTGAAAAATATCGGGGTACAAAAAGGAAAGGATAGAGGAATGTGAGGCATTTAAGGGAAAAAGAGTAGCCAAAACTGAGGTATGGTAAAAAAGAGCAAATAAAAATTGGAACAATATATATATATATATATATATATATATATATATATATATATATATATATATATATATATATATATTATATATATATATATATATATATATATATATATATATATATATATATATATATATATATATATATATATATATATATATATATATATATATATATATATATATATATATATATATATATATATATATATATATATAATATATATATATATATATATATATATATATATATATATATATATATATATATATATATATATATATATATATATATATATATATATATATATATGAATCACTATTTTACCACTTCCTGCATTTTGTTCTTTTCCACTCATTGGTTGGTTTACTGTTCCTTGCTTATCTTTTTGCTTTTCTTGATCATCTTCAAAAGAACATAAGAATAATAATAAAAATAAAGACAATTAAAAGCCACAAATAACAATCTCGGTTTTTCCAGTCATACTAAGGCAGATAATTTTTTTGTCATTTCAAATGCAAAAGCAACATTCAAAATATAAAACCAAGAAAACATACTATATATATATATATATATATATATATATATATATATATATATATATATATATATATATATATATATATATATATATATATATATATGAGGCATTTGACCGGGTATGGCATGAGTCATGATTTAAAAGCTGCCCTTCTTTGGGTTTACTCCTATTCTTTGCTTACTAATGTCTAGCTTTCTCTCTAATCATTCCATTTCGGATGTTGTTGATGGAGGCGACTTCTTCTTCCTTTTCTGTCAAGAGTGGTGTTCTTCAGGGTTCTGTCTTGTCTCCTACTGTATTTTTACTTTTCATTAATGATCTTCTCAGCTGCTGATCTAACCCTGTCCATTCATATGCCAATGACTCGATCCTCCATTCTTCTACTCATTTAAAATCTGCTCCCTCCTTTGCATCTTGAGTTTTCACTCGATTTCTTCTTTCAGATTCCATTCTTGCAGATCTGGATAGAATTTCCCAGTGGGGTCGTCTCAACCTTGTGAAATTCAACTCTTTAAAAACTCAACTTTTCGAAATCTCTCTCTCAAAAACACCTCCTAACTTTTCTATTTCTTTCGATGGTTCTCCCGTCTCTCCTGTTGACAATATAAACTTCCTTGGCCTTCACATAAACAAAAAAATGTCTTGGAAACCTCATATCACAATGGTTGCTAGGGAGGCCTCAAAGAAGCTGGGAGTTCTGTTTAGACTGCGAGAATTTTTTCTTCTTCTCAGTTACTCTAATTATACACGGTTCTCATCCGCCTTTGTATGAGTACTACTCTCATAACTGGTGTAGTTCAGGTTTCACCCGTCTTTTGGATAAGGCTGAGTCAAGAGCTAAAAGATTTATAAACTGTTCCGCTCTTACTAATTCACTTGACTCTTTATCTTAGCGACGGGACGTTGGTGCCTTGTCACTTTTCTATAGGAACTACAGCGGCAAATACTCGAGGGAACTGACCACCCGTATACCTCCACCTTTACGACGTCCTCGTAGCACAAAGGGGTGAAATGTCCGCGCATACATTTTGCGTGGACATAGGCAACTCCAGGCTTGTCCCTTTGATGCCTCCTTCTTATCTGTTTTGTGGAATTCTTATTTCTGTTTTAGAATTTCTTTAAAGCCCACGTCTGTGAACTTAGGTGGGACTTGTAGAATTTTTTTCTTTTTGCCTCTTCTTATAATATATATATATTATATATATATATATATATAATATATATATATATATATATATATATATATATATATATATATATATATATATATATATATATATATGCTGGGTTGAATTTTTGTGGGATAACCAAACATGGTCAAATTGGTGCTCCTTGGCTTCCCTGTAGTGGGACAAAAAATCATTTTGCATTTACTCAATGTTTAGGGGGCCCAACTTTAATTTTTTTAAGGGCCGGCACCAATTTTTGGGTATTTCGGCTATTTTTGCTTGGGGCTGATATATTTTGATATATTTTTTTTTCTACTCATCTTATCAACATCAAATTTTCAAGGCTTATATAGTTTGGCAAGATGCATCTTTTTTACTTAGATAATTTTTTTGTATACTCTAAAGAAAATTTTTAAAAAATTTCCCAAAATTTTTTTGTTTTTAAATTTGGTTCAAGAAAAAATCCAAAACTAATAAAAAATACAAAGAAGTTATCTAAGTAAGAAATATGCATCTCCCCCGACTACATAAGCTCTGAAAATTTCACTCACTTCGCTTGAATAGAAAAAAAATTACCGCAATTTTTTCATTTTAAAATTAAAAAAAAATGGGTTTGGAAATTTGACAACGCTGAGCACAAAACTTAAAATATCAAAATTCCGTGTCTAAAACTTTTAGATAATAGTCCAATCTTTGTATATTTCAAGTTCTTAAGTTATGAATTTTATATGCTTTGTTCTTCAAAATTTGGTTTTAATACTAATTGAGAGCTATTTTTGTCTCATTTCAGATCCAGACTATTCGACGTTTGAGATAAGTCCTGTGGGTGCAGTGTTTATTACTATTATTGCAAGACGTATCATGGCATGTGCAACAAGGCATAAAGACAGGCATGCAATATTCGGTTATCCACAACCACTTGTCGAAAATCAGCTACCACTGGCTGAGGATGTTTTTAGAGCCTACAAGTTCCATCAAGTAGTCAACAAAGATGCCAGTGTTACTCATCTAGCAAAGTTAGTGGCAACAGAAGTTAAAGGCATATACAATAAAGCAGGCATTCCAACAATAGAATTTGAAAGTGTTATAGTGAAAGTGAAGAGACTAATAGTGAATGTCAATGATTTGATGAAATATTCAAGAAATAAACAATCTTCTCAAAAATATCAAGATAAAATAAAATCATTTTCTTGTCTCTTCGACATTAGCGCGTGCAAGTGTGTTCATAATGGTATAGTTGAACGTAATCAATGTCAATGTCCCAATGAAAAGAAAATCCCTGTATTGGAATGGCAATTTTGGCTTGATCAAAACACTTCAAGACGCATGATAATAGGAAATGTGGACAAGGAAAGAACAGAGAAAAACATGAAACTTCAGGAAAGGAAAAGGAAACGGTTGACATTTGAAAGTAAGATGAGACACAAAGATACGCAAAAATGTGTAAGTTCAGTTGAATTATCAGGCAGTGAGAGTGATGTGCTAGAAGAATCATTTTCCTTAGAATCAGAAGAAATGGAAGAATGTCACCCTCAAAATAGAAACCAGTATCCTGAGTTGTGTAAAGCATTAGAGAGGACAAATGTGAGCAATAGAGATGCATGTCTCATAGTTAATGCTGCCCTCAAGGACCTCGGACTTGTGTCACCAAAAAACGTTGTTGATCCAAGTAAGTTACAACGCCAAAGAAAATACTGGAGAGACAAACAGTCAGAGAAGCATTTGCTGCAACACAGAGGTATGGTCTGCATTGGTTTCGATGGAAAAATAGATGAAACACTTGTCGATACTGGAGGTGTGCGTAGAAAAGTTAGAGAAGAACATTACGTGCTAGTGTCATTTCCAGATGCATGTTACATCGATCACGTTAGTCCTAACTCAGGAAGATCTCCAGATGTATTTAATGAAATTCTGGGTATTATTGAACGAACAAGATCTACAGAGACTTTAAGAGCAGTGATTTGCGATGGAACTCCTGTGAATACGGGTAACAAGAATGGAATAATCACACTGTTGGAGTTACATCTTAAAAGACCACTTCAATGGCTCATATGCATGTTGCATTTTAATGAACTGCCACTCAGGAAGTTATTTAGTGTTGTTGATGGGAAGACAACTGGCCCATCATCACATGAAGGACCTATAACCAAACTGCTCTCATTTGATCCTCAGACCAAACCCATCATTAATTTTCAACCAATTCCAGGCTCTGTAGTTGATGTTCCTGAAACAGTTACGAAAGATCTAAGTTCTGACCAGCTGTATTTACTAAAAATCTGTTTATTAATTCAGCAAGGGGTACAAAATGCAGATCATAAATAATATGCGGTATTTGAAAAATTGCACAGCCGGGTGCCTTAAGCAATGCAAGGTGGCTAACTAAAGCCAACAGACTGCTTCGATTGTACGATTCAACAGAATCCGCATCTGATCATCTGAGGCGTTTGGTACGATTCGTACTGAACTTCTATGCCCCCATATGGTTCTATATCCGCTCCCATCCCTTCTGTCAAGATGGTGCAAAGAATTTTCACTTTATGGTATCACAATATCAAAAACTTTCTCCTGAGGATCAGAACATCATTTCTCCAGTGCTCCTAAACAACTCCTATTTTTGTCATCCAGAAAACTTGTTGCTAGCTGGTGTTGCAGATGAACGGGAAACAATAAGAAGATTTTCATGTCAACAAATTCTTCAAGCAAGAAAGAAAATATCCTCCACCAATGTGCAAGTTCGCTGCTTTGATAAAAGGCAGCTAAACGTCAATCTCAACGCCACTTCCTACATGGAAATGATAGACTGGGGGAGTACTCCTATCACCCCCCCACCTCTTCTTGATGATATTAGTGATGATATTTTGGTTAGTAATCAACAAATTCTCCTACCAAAGTATCCGTGTCATTCGGTCGATGTTGAAAGAAATGTCAAAGATGTTTCCGCTGTTTCTAGTAGGGTCATTGGTCATACTTCTCGACATGGTGCAATACTACAAACCAAACATTCTCGAATCGAAATACCTTCAGTACAGACAAAATCTGATTTTCTATGAGATTTTGTACTATGCAGGTTGTTTAGCATGTAAGAATGTAAGGATATTTAAGCTATACTGTATATCTGGCTATATATATATTTTTGTTTTTAAATAAGAAGATTCAAGGTAAAGTTGGGGTATGAAAACAAATCTTGAAGAACTTACTTTTAACACATTTCAGTTTGTATCTGAAGTGAGCACCAAAATAAAGTTGTTTCAAATCTGCACTACAACTTTTGTATCTTTTCAACCCAGCTTAATATATATATATAGTTAGATAGTGATTAATATTTAATTATTTAATGTATATAATTATAATTATCATATAAATATATACATATAGTAGTAATAAAACAAAGTAATAATATTAATATTGATTTAACAAATAAAATTAAAAAATCTGATCTATTTTGGGAAAAAGACCTTCATTATTGAGGTGAAAAAGACAACAGAAGAAACTTGATCATTTAAAGATCGGCAATGAGTTTTTATATATAAAACTTCAAAATCCTACGATCAAGAAGGGAAGATGCATGTTGAAGAACAGAGAAATTTAATGAAGAAAAAGATGGGTATGTCCATCTTTTTTTTATAGCAGAGTGTACAAGAGAGCAAAGAGGATGGTCTGTTCTAAAGGAAACTCTTCTATGCTTATCAATCCTCACTTTCAATTGCAGACCAGTTTGGCCTACATACGCATCATTATAGATAATGCACTTAAATAAATAAATTAATGAGGGTCTGAGAAGCATTGGTAGAAATTCTTTGCGTCTGAAGAAACTATAAATTAAGAGGGAGTTATATTTTATAAGAATGAACTGGCGATGCAGGAATGCAGCTTCAATTACAGTAAGAATATTTCTATTAAGTTGAGATGTAAGTGATTCCATACGCAGAAATTTTAAGTATATTTTTTGGTTTATGTACAGTAGGAAAATGAAAAGTGGGATTGAAGATGTTAGTGAGGCACATTGAGTGAGATTTTATAATTATATATATATATATATATATATATATATATATATATAATATATATATATATATATATATATATATATATATATATATATATATATAAATATAGGCGTTCTGTAAAAAAAAAAAATAAATATATATATATATATATATATATATATATATATATATATATATATATATATATATATATATATATATATATATATATATATATATATATATATATATATATATATATATATATATATTATTGTTTTTCAAAGTGAAAAAGAATTTAATTAAATATTTAATCCTTTAAATTTAATGCCTGATTTAAAGACAATTAGTTTCATTTATAGAATATCTTTAGAAATAATAAAATATTCTTTTTTTTCGTTTTTTAGTGATAAAATTAAATATTTTGTAGTTTTGCATGTATTATTTAAAACACAAAGTTCCTAAACATTTTTTTACCCGATTTACATAAATAATTTTGAAGGACCAAATTGTAAATGTTAATTTATAAATGTTTAGTTAAAAGATTTAAACAGTTTCATGAATCAATTTTATATAAGAAATGTTTTTAAATATTATTAATTTTCTTGTTTAATATTTTATAAATTACTCAAAATTAGAACAAAAGCAATATATTATATATATATATATATATATATATATATATATATATATATATATATATATATATATATATATATATATATATATATATATATATATATATATATATATATATGTATATATTACTAATATTATTACTATTAAGTAGTTAAACAAACGTTCCGAAGAAGAATTGATAATTTCTTATCATTTCAGGAAATTTACTGATATTCTTATTAATCTTTTAAAAACTGATAAATATATGTGGGTTGGTAACTAATCAAAGAAGAAAATAGAATAATTTTTTAAATAATTAAATAATTTGAACGACTTTTATCCTTAAATCATTACAATTTTTAATAAATTTGTAATGGAAATATGTATATATATATATATATATATATATATATATATATATATATATATATATATATATATATATATATATATATATATATATATATATATATATATATATATATATTACACAATTCTGAAAATTCATGAAAGAACTAAGTTCATTAAATGCAAATGAATTTATTAGAAAAATAATTGTTTCATATTTCTATATTTATTTGTATGACGTCTTTGTTTTGGTTTGAACGAAATACTTAGCAAGTTATTTGAAATCTAACGAATCTATCAATAGAACTTCAAATTTTACTAGATTTAGAAATATTAATAATTAAATAGATTTTGAAATTCTGACTTCTAATAATTTTTTATATTAATTTTTTTTTTTTTAAATGAAAAAAAAGATTACCTTGGCCTGAGAACTGAAAATATGTTTTATATTGTTTGCATCTACATGAGATTTAGGCACAACGAATAATTTTACTTTTACGGCTGCTGTAACATTTTTCAAACAATACAACAAAAGTTATTTTAACTTTAAAAATATTTTAATTTTATTTAAAATTGGAAAATTTCGGAAATTCTCTTTGAAACAATATCTTTTTTTTATCCTAAATCAAAAAGAAAGTAAAACATGAATACGAATCTATAAAACTAGATCATTTTATCTTTTTTATATTTTTGTTAATTTTTAAAAAACTTAAATGGTGGTACGTTTAAGAACCTGAGTTTCGGTCATGAATTTTAGGTGTATTCCAGAGGAAGAGAGGTAATGTTCAACAAAATATAAATTAGAGTTAAGACTATGAATACTGCTGAAATTAAAATACAAAAAGAAGACAATTCATCAGGTAATGCCGACTTCTTGATATCAGCAACACCATCACAATATGGTTGACGATCATTGTCTGGATACCGCCATCTCAGTACCTCCAAATCAAGTCCATTTCTCGTTATTTTTTTAAATTGTTTTTTAATATACTGCATTAGTTTGTCCTACGAGAAACAAACTCTAAAAGGAAAACCAGAGAGCAAAAGTAGTGCAAAGGAAAGTAAAAGCAAAGCTAACACTATACGGGGAATGCCTAAAAGGGGTTCTTTAATGTTTTAAAGTTTGTAAATATTTTCTATTCATAGAATACCTGTAATTTTTCCTAAACTCCTGCCTTCAGGACCTTTCAAACTCTTTGGATCTGAAATATATATATATATATATATATATATATATATATATATATATATATATATATATATATATATATATATATATATATATATTATATATATATATATATATATATATATATATATATATATATATATATATATATATATATATATATATATATATATATATATATATATATATATATATATATATATATATATATATATATATATAATAATATATATATATATAATAATATATAATAATAATAATAATAATAATAATAATAATAATAATAATAATAATAATAATAATAATAAAAATTAACACCAATGCTCGGAATACAGGTATACCGGAGAGAAACAATAAATTCTTAAAAAACGAAATGGTGTAATTATTTAAATTGTAAAAAATATTTATATCAACGTTTCGGGAAATTTCTAATTCTCATCTTCAGAATACTAAAGCTACAAAAGTTATTTCACAGCACAAATGAACACAGATGATACAATTCACTCTTGTTGGGAAAAGAATAAAATAATAATAATTCAATATCGGAAAGTATTTTCAACAGATCACAGGGGAAAATAACAATCAAAAGAAAAGTAATTGGAAGAGGCCGCTGTCATTGTTAAGAAATGGTTTGCGCTTGAGGTTATATATATGGATTTTAAGACTTTTAAGTCTGAAAACTGGTTGGTTTGAGTAATAATGAAGAAAT
>SEYY01008767.1:60000-65000 GCA_009176605.1 Armadillidium nasatum
TATATATATATATATATATATATATATATATATATATATATATATATATATATATATATATATATATATATATATATATATATATATATATATATATATATATATATATATATATATATATATATATATATATATATATATATATATATATATATATATATATATATATATATATATATATATATATATATATATATATATATATATATATATATATATATATATATATATATATATATATATATATATATATATATATATATATATATATATATATATATATATATATATATATATATATATATATATATATATATATATATATATATATATATATATATATATATATATATATATATATATATATATATATATATATATATATATATATATATATATATATATATATATATATATATATATATATATATATATATATATATATATATATATATATATATATATATATATATGTATATATATATATATATATATATATATATATATATATATATATATAATATATATATATATATATATATATATATATATATATATATATATATATATATATATATATATATATATATTATATCACTAATGCTCAGAGCATATCGGAGAGAAACAATAAATTCTTAAAAAACGAAATAGTTTTATTAAATTCCAAACAATATTTATATGAGCGTTTCGGAAAATATCTTCTGGATATCAAAGCTACAAAAGTTATTTCACAGCACAAATGAACACCGATGGTACAATTCACTCTTGTTGGGAAAAGAAACAAATAATAAAAACTCAATGTCGGAAAGTATTTTCAACAGATCACAGGGGAAAAGAACAATCAAAAGAAAAGTAATTGGAAGGGGTTGCTGTCGTTGCTAAGAAATGGTTTCAGCTCGACAATAAATATGGATTTTAAGATTTTTAAGTCTGAAAATTGGTTAGTTTAACTAATAATGAAAAAATGATTAGAGTATTTAGGATGATATTTAATAACTCTTTTTGATATTTATATTAATTTTTAAAACTTAAATTGTTTTAGTATGTCCTCCGAGAAACTAAAACTCTGAAAGAAAAACCAGAGAGCAACATAGTGCAAAGGAAAATAAAATCAAAGCTATCATTGCATGGGGAATGCCTAAAGGGGGTTCTTTAATGTTTTAATGTTTGTACATATATTCTATTCATAGAATACCTTTAAATATTCCTAAATTACTGCCTTCCGGACCTTCCCCACTCTTTGGATCTGAAATATATATATATATATATATATATATATATATATATATATATATATATATATATATATATATATATATATATATATATATATATATATATATATATATATATATATAATATATATTAACACTGATGCTCAGAACATATAGGAGAGAAACAATAAATTCTTAAAAAACGAAATAGTTTTATTAAATTCCAAAAAATATTTATATGAACGTTTCGGGAAATTTTTAATTCTCATCTTCTGGATATTAAAGTTACAAAAGTTATTTCATAGCACAAATGAACACCGATGGTACAATTCACTCTTGTTGGGAAAAAAACAAAATAATAATAATTCAATATCGGAAAGGATTTTCAACAGATCACAGGTGGAAAGAACAATCAAAAGAAAAGTAATTGGAAGAGGCCGCTGTCATTGTTAAGAAATGGTTTGAGCTTGAGGTTATATATATGGATTTTAAGATTTTTAAGCCTGAAAACTGGTTGGTTTGAGTAATATTGAAGGAATGATTAGGGTCTAAAGGATGATCTTTAATAACTCTTTTTCATTTTATGTTAATTTTTATAACTTAAATGGTGTAAACGTTCAAGCACCCGAGCTTCAGTGATGAATATAAGGTGAAATCTAGAGAAAGAGAAGGGATGTTCATCAAAATGTAAATTAGAGTTAAGGATACGAATACGGCAGAAATTAATATATAAAAAAGAAGACAGTACACCAGATCAAACAGACTTCTTGATGTCACCAACACCATCACAATATGGATGACTGTCATAGTTTGGATACCGCCTTTCTCAGCATCTCCAATTCAAGTCCATTTCTCGCTATTTTAAATGCTTTTTCAAGATATTGTTTTAGTATGTCCAGCGAGAAACTGAAACTCTAAAAAGAAAACCAGAGAGCAACATAGAGCAAAGGAAAATAAAATCAAAGCTAACACTACATGGGGAAGGCCTAAAGGGGGTTCTGTTTAATGTTTGTACATATATTCTATTTATACAATACCTGTAATTTCTCCTAAACTCTTGCCTTCCGGAACCTCCTTTCCCACTCTTTGGATCTGAAATATATATATATATATATATATATATATATATATATATATATATATATATATATATATATATATATATATATATATATATATATATATATATATATATATATATAATAGTATATATATATATATATATATATATATATATATATATATATATATATATATATATATATATATATATATATATATATATATATATATATATATATATATATATATATATATATATATATATATATATATATATATATATATATATATATATATATATATATATATATATATATATATATATATATATATATATATATATATATATATATATATATATATATATATATATATATATATATATATATATATATATATATATATATATATATAATAAATATATATATATTTTAATTCCCATCTTCTGGATATTAAAGTTACAAAAGTTATTTCATAGCACAAATGAACACAGATGGTACAATTCACTCTTATTGGGAAAAAAACAAAATAATAATTCAATATCGGAAAGTATTTTCAACAGATCACAGGGGGAAAGAGCAATTAAAAGAAAAGTAATTGGAAGAGGTCGTTCTCATTGTTAAGAAATGGTTTGAGCTTTACGATATATATATATATATATATATATATATATATATATATATATATATATATATATATATATATATATATATATATATATATATATATATATATATATATATATGAATTCTAAGATTCTTAAGTCTGAAAATTGGTTGGTTGGAGTAATAATGAAGAAATGATTAGAGTCTAAAGGATGATCCTTAATAACTCTTTTTCATTTTATGTTAATTTTCAAAACTTAAATGGTGTGTACGTTTAAGCACCCAAGTTTCGGTCATGAATATTAGGTGAACTCTAGAGGAAGAGAGGAAGAGTTCAATAAAATGTAAATTAGAGTCATGGCTACGAATGCTGCAGAAATTAATATATTAAAAAGAAAACAGAAGGTCAAGACGACCTCTTGATGTCAGCAGCACTATTACAATATGGATGACGGTCATTCTTTGGATACAACCATTCTTAGAATCTCCAAGTTAAGTCCATTTCTCGTTATTTTAAATTATTTTTTAAGATATTGCTTTAGTATATCCTCCGTGAAATTGAAACTCTAAAAGGAAAACCAGAGGGCAACGTAGTGCAAGGAAAGTAAAATCAAAGCTAACATTGCATGGGAAATGCCTAAAGGGGGTTCTTTAATGTTATAATGTTTATACATATTTCCTATTCATAGAATACCTTTAAATATTCCTAAATTCCTGCCTTCCGGACCTTTCCAACTCGTTGAACCTGAAATATATATAAATATAAATATATACATATATATTTATATATAGATATATATATATATATATATATATATATATATATATATATATATATATATATATATATATATATATATATATATATATATATATATATATATATATATATATATATATATATATATATATATATATATATATATATATATATATATATATATATATATATATATATTATATATATATATATATATATATATATATATATATATATATATATATATATATATATATATATATATATATATATATATAATATATATATATATATATATATATATATATATAATATATATATATATATATAAAACGATTGGAAGAGGCAGCCGTCGTTAAGAGATGATTTGAGCTTGGCGACAAATATATTAATATATATATATATATATATATATATATATATATATATATATATATATATATATATATATATATATATATATATATATATATATATATATATATATATATATATATATATATATATATATATATATATATATATATATATATATATATATATATATATATATATATATATATATATATATATATATATATATATATATATATATATATATATATATATATATATATATATATATATATATATATATATATATATATATATATATATATATATATATATATATATAATTATATATATATATATATATATATATATATATATATATATATATATATATATATATATATATATATATATATATATAATATATATATATATATATATATATATATATATATATATATATATATATATATATATATATATATATATATATATATATTATATATATATATATATATATATATATATATATATATATATATATATATATATATATATATAATATATATATATATATATATATATATATATATATATATATATATATATATATATATATATATATATATATATATATATATATATATATATATATATATATATATATATATATATATATATATATATATATATATATATATATATATATATATATATATATATATATATATATATATATATATATATATATATATATATATATATATATATATATATATATATATATAATATATATATAGGAACCGACCGGGGCTGGAATTTGGCCGGGGCCGGGGCCGGGGCCGGGGTCACCCAAATTTGGCCGGGGCCGGGGCCGGGGCCGGGGTTATGGCCGGGGTTTCCTAAAATTTGTAAAGAGGTCAAAAGCACTGAAATTTTAGGTTAAGAAAATTAGATATAAGGTTTATTTAATTGTAAGGAAGGAGTAGAATAGGCAACATTCACTTAAATTAATGATTATATGCA
>SEYY01008767.1:72500-77500 GCA_009176605.1 Armadillidium nasatum
TATATATATATATATATATATATATATATATATATATATATATATATATATATATATATATATATATTATATATATATATATATATATATATATATATATATATATATATATATCTATGCCAATTCATCCTGTCCTATATAAAAACTGGTTTAAAGTTAGATTCTTCTGCTGTTTTTCCTGGAGTGGGAAATTTAAAATCTTCTGTGGAGTTAAAAAAGTTTTTGATAATGAAATCCAAACCTGATTCTGGGTCTGCTTTTGAATACCAAAACACTCTCGAACAGTATTTCATCAAGAGCAAATCTACCTGTCATTGGATCCACTGAATAACCTGTTTATATATATATAATATATATATATATATATATATATATATATATATATATATATATATATATATAATATATATATATAATATATATATATATATATATATATATATATATATATATATATATATATATATATAATATATATAATATATATATATATATATATATATATATATATTATATATATATATATATATATATATATATATATATATATATATATATATATATATATATATATATATATATATATATATATATATATATATATATATATATATATATATATATATATATATATATATATATATATATATATATAAGTTTTTGTAATTAAATAAAGCCATAAAATAAATTTAAAACTAAAATGATATCTTAAAATTAAACGTTGAAAATTTAATGAACAAATGAAACATGGTGTCAAAATCGTTTACACATGTTTTATATATCATGTTAAAAATAAGAGACAAATCTTTGAACCAAAATTATTAATTTTCTTCAGTCGAAGTCTTTGTTCATCGTTTAAGAAGTTGCAATATCAACTCAGATGGCTCTTAATAAATAGTTGTAACGGCAGTATCTTACTTATCCAAATAAAAAGTATGGAGGATTAAAACTCTTTCCGAGAGCTTTAAAAATCAAAGGGGATTAAAATAACACTGCTCATTTGACAGAGCTCCAAAGTGAAGTTGAAACTTCCTTTCTTAGAAATGTTACACTGTACACTTGTTTTATAGAAAATAATATATCGCATTGTAGCTATTTTATATAAATAATTAACTGTTTTAAAGAGGCTTTCTTTTATGCAATACAAACTCAAAGACAACAAGAGTGACTAAGGCAGTATTTATAAACACTCCTTCAACAACATCTGGGTTTAACGTCGCCTTCCTCGGAAAAGGGTTTCTTCACAACAAAGGTTTCCTTGAAAAACATTTGTAATTTTTAAGCTTCTTCGACTTCATTTAAAATCTTCTTATCAAAAGGTAGTTTTTAATTAACGACGTCATTAAAATTGATGACATCATAATGAATAATCACTTATTACTCAGTAAATGAAGATCCATCAATTGAAAATGAAGAAAGAATCTTGTCTATTTAATGTAGTTTTAAGTGTAAATAACTTATTTTACAATGGCTGTACTAAGGATAGAAAAGAAAAAGGATGTTTTTTCAGTTTATAACATTGAAATAATATTTAAAAGAGTCTTGGAGAAGTAGCAGAATATCGTCTGAACATAAGGTGCTAATTCTTAGCCACACGAACCTCAGACCATCCAGTAAACATTGTGGCATCTTGAAAATATGTATTTATCGCATAGCAAATCAATATTTATTAAATTTTAAATATGCATATTTACATACCAATTTGTTTTGAAATATTCTAAATTATTTAATAAGGAAATAAATGAATAAATCTAACTTATATTGATTAAAATTAGTTGCTACAGTGACCGGCTACAATTTACAGTTCAAGTGATACAGAATGGTTTAAGACTAAGCATAGTTTGGCTACTTCACTTTATTTATTTCTTCAGTGCGAAAAATGACCAAGCTTAGGTTTACTATAACTAAGGAAAGGTTAAGTTCTGTCGCAAGTTGCATATTGCCTATTGTTCTATTGCTCTTGTATGAGAGTCCCCTTAGATGTTCTGAGAGTACCTTGTTCCCCCTGATGTACATATTTGACAAAATTTTCCCAATAATCCATTCCATAAAATGAAATAAATAAAATATAAATGTCAACAACTTGTGCAAAACCAAAACAATATGACTTTCGTTCATCAATAATAAACCTTAGGAACGCATAAGACTGGGTCAGAAACACTATGGTTGAAGGAGGGATATCCCTTGAAGCAAATTCACCCTGGAATCAATGAAAAATTCGAGGTGTGTTAATAAACAAGAATTACTGTTAAGAAAGGTTTCTAAAGAAGAATTTGCATGAAGGCATTCGCAAAAAAGTTTTTGCAAATACGGATATAAGAGTTTCAAACAATACCTCCAGGAGTGCAAGGCATTAAGATTGAGATTCCATCGTAAAATTTCTTTTTTTCTTCCTCAAAAATAAATGTAGCATCAAATTTAGTATATGGATTCTCATTACATTCCTTCAATCCAATGTCTATTATTTCTTGCTCTTTGAAAACATTTGTTGATGGGGCGAAACATCCTCTTGAGGCTGCGTAGTGAATCTGCAATGAATGTTTCAGTAAAACTTCATTTTTAATAGGTTTGGAATTGATATATTATTACACTTTGTTTATCATTTAATGTTACTGAAGTAATTGAATTAATATAAAGAAATTTCTAAAATAGAATTTCTTTCTTATTGCAATGACAACTAAAATATTTCTTTTATAAAAACAACGTAGCTAATAAAATATGAAATGGAGGAATATTTATCAAATGTATTGCACCGAAATGGCTGATATAATCAAGACCAATTTAGGTTCATATCCTTTGCAATTAAACTAAAAATTATTAATTGAGGGCATACCCTAGAAATTGAACATATACCACTAAAAATAATTGTAGGACTATTTCATTTTGACAGTAATATGAAGTGAAAGCAATGTGAATTTATATTAAAATCAGTTCTAAAACCGTTTCGAACTTATATAAATTTTATATTCATTTTTATTATGGAAACTGTTATCAATATTTTACTGGCAATAATTTAACCATAAAATATAGCATAGCCAAATAAAATGAAACAGCTTTACATAATTAAACAATACCGTCTATCATTATTTATTGATATTAAATAAAGAGTCATTAAGATTAAAATTAATAAACAATAAGCAGTAAAATAATTAAAAAATTTAAAGACATTAAAGTAAAATAGCTAAGGACATTACTTTTGTTGCTTTTTCCATCCAAAAGGAGAGAAAGACACAGGTACTGTCATACTTAAAGTTCTTGAAAGTGTATTTTCCATAAAGTTTTGGACAATTTTCATAGTTACCAATACAAATGTAGAATTCAAGAAAACCTTTGTTTTTGATCTTATCTCTTTTTATTTGAGCCTATAAAAAAAACTTTGCTGTAGGAGAAATAGAGTTTAATCCATTGGCTTTTAACAATACAAATTCTAGAAAAATGTTTCCTATTAACTTGTACAGTAAATATTGTCATTCATTAAAAATGAATGACAATAAAAATATTATTGAAGTTAAACCTCCCAAAATTTACGTTCCTTAAATGCTTTTAAAATTTTATCCGCTGCATTTACTTTTATTACCTAAAGTTTTACTTGATTTTTATGTTTTTGGAGATGTTGAACCTAAATTTGGCACCAGTTGTGTATTATGGACTACGGTTTAAAAAGATGATTTAAAATAAGAATAATTATACATTTTACTAATAAAGGTAAATATGTGTTTCATTAATTACTTATTTAAATTATTTACAATTAATAATGATAAATCCTAATAATTGTTATGCTTCAATGAAATATTTTATAGGCCACAGAGGTAAGTTTCGAACTCTGAATACTCTAATTAAAAGGCTCAACAAGTGTCCATAAAAAACCGGTTTCAAATACAAAAATTAACTAAGGAATATTTAATCTTGAAATATGATTATAAACGCAAAAACTACCATTCAAAAATTTGATCAAAGTTTTCATGCCTTATGATGTGAATATATATATATATATATATATATATATATATATATATATATATATATATATATATATATATATATATATATATATATATATATATATATATATATATATATATATATATATATATATATATATATATATATATATATATATATATATATATATATATATATATATATATATATATAATATATATATATATATATATATATATATATATATATATATATATATATATATATATATATATATATATATATATATATATATTATATATATATATATATATATATATATATATATATATATATATATATATATATATATATATATATATATATATATATATATATATATATATATATATATATATATATATATATATATATATATATATATATATATATATATATATATATATATATATATATATATATATATATATATATATATATATATATATATATATATATATATATATATATATATATATATATATATATATATATATATATATATATATATATATATAATTATATATATATATATATATATATATATATATATATATATATATATATATATATATATATATATATATATATATATATATATATATATATATATATATATATATATATATATATATATATATATATATATATATATATATATATATATATATATATATATATATATATATATATATATATATATATATATATATATATATATATATATATATATATATATATATATATATATATATATATATATATATATATATATATATATATATATATATATATATATATATATATATATATATATTTCAAGGCTTCTAAAGGTTTTTTTCAGGCTTTATTTCATCCTTGTTTTATTTTGAAAATGGGAAAAAAATATTTAGACATGAAGAATTCCATAATTATTTTTCTTTTCTTTTTTTTTTTTTTTATTATTTATCCACGGAGTTTTTGCGTTCAATAAAGAAATCTTGCTCCATAGTTACTTTTTACTTAACCAAAAGCAATAC
>SEYY01008767.1:87500-90000 GCA_009176605.1 Armadillidium nasatum
ACGTTTCCAGGGAAAAGGGAAGGTTGAAGTAGAAAGACAGAGACAAAATATTTTGCAAAAGCAGTTCCCAAAATGAAAAGCACAAATTTTGAGAACCACAGGAGTGATACCATCAGTACCGTATGCCTTCTTAGTGTAAAGCTAAGAGGGAGTAGAAATAGACTTCCTTAGAAGAAATTACAATTATAAGAGTAAGAGGTTAGGTCTAAAAGAAGAGAGGTGGTGTTCAACAACGCGTAAATCTTATTGAACACCGCGAATGTTGCAGACATTAATGAAGAAAATAGACAATGCACTAGTTTAAGTCGGAAGGATTGGCACCAACCCTATATCACCTATAAATAGTTTTGTTTAGCAGTGTGACCACAAAATAAGTAAGTGTATTACAGATATCAAAAACCTAAATTTTTTGATCATTGAATATTTTCAATCTTGTTTCAACCTTCATGAGTTCAGTAAAAAAATTTATATCAGTATCGGTACTCGGTATGGGCAAATTTAGAGTGATTTAAAATTATTGGTATCGGATCGGTTTAAAATTTTAGTATCGCTCCATCCCTAATATATATATATATATATATATATATATATATATATATATATATATATATATATAGTATATATATATATATATATATATATATATATATATATATATAATATATATATACAACCAAAGGCACAACAAATTAAGATTTTTTTTAATTTTTTCAACTGTATAAGGAAACAAATGAGTTGAAGGAAAATTAATCCAAACTCAATTAACTTTTAATCTTGAAAGGCTGCAAAGAGAATTAAATTCACAAACAATTTGCCATTAATATATTAAGCTGTAGTCAGTTTATTAATGATATTAATATCACTTATATGTTTCCATTATGAATTTACATTCATATATATATATATATATATATATATATATATATATATATATATATATATATATATATATATATATATATATATATATATATATATATATATATATATATATATATATATATATATATATATATATATATATAATATATATATATATATATATATATATATATATATATATATATATATATATATATATATATAATATATATATATATATATATATATATATATATATATATATATATATATATATATATATATATATATATATATATATATATATATATATATATATATATTATATAATATATATATATTATATATATATATATATATATATATATATATATATATATATATATATATATATATATATATATATATATATATATATATATATATATATATATATATATATATATATTATATATATATATATATATATATATATATATATATATATATATATATAATATATATATATATATATATATATATATATATATATATATATATATATATATATATATATATATATATATATATATTATATATATAATATATATATATATATATATATAATATATAATATATATATATATAATATATATATATATATATATATATATATATATATATATATATATATATATATTATATATATATATATATATATATAATATATATATATATATATATATATATATATATATATATATTAATATAATATATATATATATATATATATATTATATAATTATATATATATTATATATATTATATATATAATATATTATATATATATAATATATATATATATATATAATATTATATATAATATATTATATATTTATTATATATATATTATATATTATATATAATATAGATATAATATAATTATATATATATATATATATTAATATATATATATATATATATATAATTTTATTTATATTATTTATTTTATATTTTTTTTTTTTTATATATTTATAAAACATTAAAAATTTAAAATAAATTGCTTCCTTATCACAGATGACTGCATTCTAAAACCCTTCTCAATTATGTCTAAAATGCGTTCTTCCTGAGTGACGATAGTAGCTTTTTTTCAACTGAAGAATTCATTCTTTCTCTTTCTTGCCTTCTTTCTATCTCTCTTTCTATTTCCATTTTCCCTTTCTTTTTCTCCTTTTTATAAAATGCAACTCTATTAATCATGACAAATATACTGTTCGACGAAGTGCCAGTTAGAAGGTGGAAGATAGAAGCTGCATAAATAAGTAGTGGATTTGAGACGGTCTATGAAGTACTTGCATTTTTTAGTGAAATTTGAACTCTGGAGAGATTTTTTATGCTGAAGACAAAGAAGATGAAATGCTTCTGACCTGCTGAAAAGTATTTACGTTTTACCGTTTAAACGACATCAGTTATTACAAAGGTTCTACAACAGACTAGATATCAAGCGAAATAAGTTTGGTAATATATATATATATATATATATTATATATATTATATAATTATATATAATATATATATATAATATATGATGAGAGAGAGAGAGAGAGAGAGAGAGAGAGAGATAAAGTATGGAGTATTTTACCAAACATGAAAATATTTT
>SEYY01008767.1:97500-98931 GCA_009176605.1 Armadillidium nasatum
GAAGGCATTGTTCTTCTTTTGCCTTGTAATCCTGGAGGTAATTTTTTTTGTGTTCCGAAAATTTGACTTTACCAATCGAACAAAAAAAAACAAAACAAAAATATCTATGAACAAATTTATTTTCCTACCAATTGCATGATAAGTATCTTATTACATTTTCATTTATAAGATCTAAATAATGAAGCTTTAAAAACTTATGAAATAATTTAGAACATTTAAAAATTAATTTTCATGTTATTATTCGAAAAATATTAAAAATAAATAATATTTGATTTGGCGAAAAAATTTTCTTTTTAAAAGTTTTAAAATTTATGTTTTAATTCATTCTTCTATTTAATATCTAAAATAACTAATCTTTTATTTATACTGCAAAAAAAAAAGTTTTTTTTTTTTTTACGTATTTCATTATTACTTAAGGTTCTCTTCTCCCTTCCTTCACTCTTTAAATATACATACACTTAAGTTTAAATCTTTTTAGGTCGTCATATGACCACTTCAATATAAAAAAAATGTACATGAAGGAAAAAATTTTAATTAATTTTAAAAAAATTCTATTTTTTCAAATAGAATATTTTTTCGACAATTGAAAGTCTTTAAGATCTGTAGTAATGTACCTATGAAGCTTTCAGATTCGATATCTGAC
Organism: Armadillidium nasatum; assembly: GCA_009176605.1. Taxonomy (NCBI): domain Eukaryota; kingdom Metazoa; phylum Arthropoda; class Malacostraca; order Isopoda; family Armadillidiidae; genus Armadillidium; species Armadillidium nasatum. The sequence continues at coordinate 98,144 of SEYY01008767.1, forward strand.
ATAGACAGGTCATACTCATTATCAGAAAATATATTTTTTTTCTTTTTCAACATGTTTAGACCTATTACAAGTTTTAATTTTTTTCACTGAAATTTGACCCAGTATTATCTGCTGCTTCCTTATATAAGTACGGCTCTTCACGCTTTGAAACGCAATACCGTTCGCTGCCCGTCATGCATTTACATTATTGGTGTTGATAATAGGTGGAAATAACCAAAATATTGACAGACAATTTCATAAGCTTGTAGAGTTGTCTAAGACATCAACATTATCTCTCGTCCAAAACATTCGGTAACTTGTTTTCTTAATAAAGTAAAATGGTTGACAAATTTTTTAAAGACTCGTTTAAATCTCCGACACAGTAAATCGTAATGACCAAATGGTTGTAACCTATCTTTTCATCAAATCGTAATTTCACCCCTATTTTAGTTTACACCCACCCACACCAATTACCCACCCCCATATATATATATTATAATATATATATATATATATATATATATATATATATATATATATATATAATATAATAATAATATATATATATATATATATATATATATATATATATATATATATATACTATATTATATATATATATATAGATAGATGATGAGAGAGAGAGAGACGAAGAGAGAAAGAGAGAAGCCTATATTACAAAAAAAATCGATTACTATTCTGAACTAGAAGGAGCTAATTTAAAAAAAGTGGTCAATGCTAAATACAATAGATCTTACACTTAATTTTACCACTACTTACTGGTCGTGGGACATTCATTTCTAATATTG
>SEYY01008768.1:0-15000 GCA_009176605.1 Armadillidium nasatum
ATTTTATCCAAACAATTATCCAATAAATTATAAGAAAAAGTAATTAAACACCGCCATTGTAAATAACCATTTTAAGACATTACAAGAAGTCGATAATTAAAAATTATTGAGATAATTATATGTAAGTATATGGTAATTATTTCATGAGTTTGATTACGTCATGCTTAATAGTACATTACCTTCTCAATAACTACCTGCAAATTACCGTCTAAAATGGCATGTACCAATACCATAGTATAATGCCAATACCTTATTGTCAGACAGTTATAAATTTAAAATTCTATCGATGTATGGATAGCCTTTGTCTAAGACTTAAAATATATATATAAAGGCTATATATATATATATATATACATCCCCAAATATTTCAAAAACTACTGAACCTACGTAAAAAAAGGATTATATTTTTGGAATCCTTGTCGAATTTTAGGTAAGAAAAATTGGGAAATAAAAAAATAAATTCTTATAATACTTTTATTACTTAAATAAAGTTTACTCTTGTATAGCGCTGATAAGAATCGTACGCCTGGCAATGTCATTTTTTAAAAAAAATTTCGAAATTGGTAAAAAAGGGGAAATACCCCAAATCGTCGACAGGAAAAGTAGCCGACACTATCATCATCACTCACGGGTCAGGGGGTACGGGGGGCAGAGCCCCCTGTAGACAAATGCTCGGTATAACACCAAATTTTAGTTTGTTATGTCATCAATTGTCTTGTTACGTCATCAATTGACGTAAAAAAAAAAAAAACCATTTTTATTTTTATTTTTTATTTTATTTATTTTCAAACATTTTATACTTTTCCTACCTGAAATTCGACAAGGATTCGAAAAATATAATCCTTTTTTACGTAGGTTCAGTAGTTTTTGAAATATTTGGGGAAGTTAAAGTGAAGGCTGACCATATATATATATATATATATATATATATATATATATATATATATATATATATATATATATATATATATATATATATATATATATATATATATATATATATATATATATATATATATATATATATATATATATATATATCGTCATCTATATGCATTCAATATATTAAGTAAAATAACAGATTTGAATAAATTCCAGCAAATGAAGTTGAATTATCTGTGAATACTGAAGCTCTTAATTAAAGAAAATTCTTCGGAACAACTTCTGATTTGATTGATTAATGAATACCCCACTACGGCGGTTCCAATATTACAAGATACACACAAGAACTTTCCACACCAATTATACCTTTTCAAACTTATTAATATAGGCTTCAATTCATCAATGTTTCCAGTAATGCCTTCTCTCTCTCTCTCTCTCTCTCTCTCTCTCTCTCTCTCTCTATATATATATATATATATATATATATATATTATATATATATATATATATATATATATTATATATATATATATATATATATATATATATATATATATATATATATATTATATATATATATATATATATATATATAGTTTTTATTTTTATTTTATTTTACCATTCACCTTTCCCACTCTCGTGGGGTGGTACCCGTCACAATTCGCTCACACACAAACACATCCACACTTTATCTTCCTCTCCCCATCACCACTGTCCTCCACCAAAAAATCGTCGAATATGAAAATAAATTCATCAATTTTAGAATTTATCGTAAACTTTTTAAAAATATTTCAAAATTTGGAGTAGAAAATTTCTTCCATTGAAGAAAATTTGGAAGAAAATATGTTCGTTACAAAAATAACTCTCACTGCGGAAATTTCTTCATTGGAAGAAATTTTGATTCTCTGTGTGTGGGCAACTCTTTCTTTGTCCCTCATAGACCAAAAGTATTATCTACACGAGAACAAATATGGCCTTGGAGCAATCAGATGGTGTGGTTTGGAAAGATAACCTATCACCACTTCCAAGTTGATAGGCCCTGGTGATATGGTCATGTTCTGGTACACTGTCCTCTCTACCTTTATTATTTTAAGCCACTTTTTCGTTTAATTTCCAATATACCGAACACTACCTCTTCTTTTATAAAACTCACCTCCTATTGATAAATGAAACTCATATTTTGAGAGCCCCAACAACAAATCTTTCTTAATGTCTTTATCCTCAATTTCCAGTCAAAAGGAGATAAAGTACGTATGTGCCCAACGATATCTGTACTAGTGTTTCTAGATTTGAGTCTTCAGATTTTTCCATTTTATTATGCTTAGGACCTTTTGCCAATCAACGACTAAATTCAGTTTTCTGTTTATTTATATCCTAATTCTACTAACTATTCTAAATTTTTCTACTCTTTAGACTCAAAAATGAAAACCATTTTCCAGGAATTCTACTTGGAAATCATCACTGTGAGTGGTTTCAAGAATCATCTCCACCAATGACTTTCTTCTAGTTCTCACGATACAGATCGTGAATTCACATTTCATTTGTCTATTCGCAAAAATCTTGAGAAGGTGATATAGATCTCTAACCACACCCTTGATCACCTTGAAGATGAACTCCGCAAACTTAATTTTTATCTTAAAATTCCAATAGTTCTCCTTACAGTGTTAAACGCTATCCCCCTCTTAGTCCCTCCGATAATTTTTTTATTCTCTGTATCTTATCCTTTTTCTTCAAATATTCCTCTGAAAAGACCACCGTGGAAGAAATATTTTGTTACTTAAGTTGTTTCTTACTTGTCAGACTGCTGTGGTAACTCTTCGATTTTACTTGGAATGATTACAGTCCTTTACAGTGAGAAGAGCCCCAACAGAGATGATTCTCGCTGGCATGAATCACAGATTCATTCTCGTGATATTCATATCAGAGAAACTAATTGCAGTTACTACCGTCTTCTTCCTATACAAAAAATTCATATTTACTTATATTTCATCCGAGATCGTTCAAAATCTATTCTCCTCCTTGACATGCATTTAACTTTCTCGTTACTATTCTCCATGCTCTTTCTAACATTTTGAAAAAAAGGAACTCTAAGTTTGTTTCTTTCTCATTTCCAACCTTTTTTTTTTTTTTTTTTTTTTTTTTTTTTTTTTTTTTTTTTTGCCCGACGCACCATCGCAAGGTTTTGCCAAAGCTCAAATCGTCAGTTTAGGTGATATGGCCCTTTTTTTAAGTTTGCACTTCACGGACGTTTGTCTATTCAAGGAGGGGAACTTTCTAGAAAGTTTCATCCTCGGATCCACATGATGGATCGAACCAACACCCTCAATCACGTGAGGCAATAGTTTTACCATTATTCCAAGGTAGCGGTAAATATATCTTTAATCTATTCCTACTTTTCCAACTCCCTCTAACCAACTCATTTATACTTAATAGTTTAAATTCTTCTGATGATAAAATTTATTAGTACTAAAAACATATTCTTCCAAGCTTGCATTTTGCTTGGGTAAACTATTTTGCAACTACCTATTAACTTAAATCTTTTCTTCATGCTGGAGACGTGAGTTTATAAAACATGAACTTAAAAGGAGGTACCCATTTCAAACATCTAACCATAGCCCTATATCTTTAACCTCTGTTGTTGTTGTTTTTATCAGAGTTTTCGAATATATCCTTAACGGGAAGATTTGAAAATATTTTACTTCTAATCTAATCTCGGTTTGTAAATATGGATTTCATAATGAATATTTAACTTTTTGATCTTTCACATCTTTCTGATCTTCTGACCTTCTCTCTTCGTCATACCTATCAATCTTTTACTGTTTCTTTGGACATATTGAAAGCTATCGATAGAATCGGGTACAAAGCCTCGATTTCTAAAGATTCCACTTTCGGTATTCATCTTTTCTTTTGTAATTTCCCTTTGAATTCCTTTCCGGTCAGTAGTATAGTTTGGACTTGCGGCAGATACTAGATCTGGCAATCTGTCCTGAAAATGGCCCTAACGGGATTTTGATTTACAATTGCAAATGACTCAGCTCAAATTGACCTAATGCTCTTTCCTAACACCGCTTTTAGGGTTCAACCCATCGACATTGGACTTAAGTCGCGGGAAGGGGAACCCATAAGGGTCACGTGAATCTCCAAAATCGGTGTCAGGAAGTTACCTGAGCTTGCAGAATTGCTACGTTCAACTCCTTCTCTTTTCTGACCTTTTCTTTGTCGGTTCAGTTCGGCTGAAATCGACTCAAATTGGGGGTGTCCGGGTCCGTGGGATTCGTGAACCGATAAAAATAGGTCAGGAAGGTCCCTGAGATTGCAACATTGCGCGCAATTGCAGAAAAGATCGTTAGAACCTTTTCCGGACAGGTTGCCAGATCTAGCATCTGCCGAAAGTGCAAACTATACTACTCCGGTCATTGCTACTAGAAATGAAATAAAAGAAATAATAAGAAACTAAGTCCTGTGTAATGATTTATAAGATTAAATATAAAATACTTTGGAAAATATAGACATAGAATCTGAACAGATAGATGATATTATTTCTTTTCTTTTTCAACCGTAACGACCTCAATTATAAAATTCCCTCTTTGTGGATTTGTAGTAGAAAAATGTTAGTTTTATTATATATATTTTTCTTCAGTAAACAGTCAATCTGGACAAATAAATTTTTAGAAAGTATTTTCTTTGATGCTAAGAGCGTGATAGAATGTGTTACATCTGAATGGGAAACGGCAGATATATAGGTATAAGTTTTTATGTGTTAAGACTTCGGCCTGTTTGATAAAAAGGTTGAATGTTATGTACTTTAGATAGATCTGTTTAATTCCTCACAGAAGAGTTTGGAAAATGCTGAAATCATTCAATTTTTCTAACAAATTTATAATCCTACACATTCTACACCGATATTTGAGAATGTGAGAAAGAAAGACGTGGGTGGAAAAATAAAATAAAATAAAAAAATATTTCATAACTAATGAAGATTGAGTCTACTTCGAAGACATCCGTGAAAATTGATTTAGGTTTAGGGATTAATGTGTTGTAAAAAAATTTCGGAAAATTATGATATATGAAAATCTAATATTATGAATATGATATATGGCAAATATATGATAATTTAATCGTAGAGGCTCACCATATATATATATATATATATATATATATATATATATATATATATATATATATATATATATATATATATATATATATATATATATATATATATATATATATATATATATATATATATATATATATATATATATATATATATATATATATAGTGATTCACAGTGATGTTTACAATCTTCGACAAATGGAAGGTGACATACATCATCACTATGAACCGACCGAGGCCCCGGTTCAGGCTAAAAATCAGGGAAAACCGAGGTTTGCCTTCCGGGGTTAAAATGGCAAATTATACTTAGGGGACAGTCCAATTTCAAAAAAAAAAATTATTTTCAGCCGATTCTCCTGAAATTTTCAGTGTAAATTGGTCTTTTCCAGGTGCAAAAAGTCCATTTCTAGCGTTTTTCTGAATCTTTAACTTAAAAAGTGTTTTTTTGGAAATTTGATCCTTACTCAAACCACATTTCGGAATAACCTGAAATTTGGATTGTATATTTAGAATTCTATGGACTACAAAAGCTTCTAACAGACTTTTGTTCCCAGAGTTATAGAAAAAATGTGATAAGCCGAAAACTGACCAACTATCGAAAAAAAAATTTTTTTTTTTTTTTTTAAATCCACCTTTTCGGACAAAAAAAAAAAAAAAACTATAGCATTTCTTATTTTTGGTGGGTGTATAGAGGAAGGATGGGGCTACAAATTCCTCTTTATACTTTATTCGATGCGATTCGTTGGTTTCGAGATGTAGCCTTCAAAACGGTCCATTTTTGACCAAATTTCAACAATTCTCAAAGCTTGAGAGGCTATATCTCGCTTCAAACAAATAGCATTTAATAATGCACTAAATAAAAGTTGTTATCCTGTCCTTCCTCTGAACAATACCAGCAAAAAAAATAATTAGTAGGTAGTGATTTTTTTGTTTTTTTTAAATAATTTTTTTCTCCGGAAGCTTACGATTTTTGCAAAAAAAAATTTCAAGAGCATATAACTTTTTTCTAGACGTGATATCAAAAATCAGTTCCCACCAATGCAAGAAATTGGGGCTAAGATTATTCAGTTAAATTTTCAGCTCATGTGGACCAGTGATTTGACCCAGATATTCATTTTTTCAACTTTGGGTCCAAATAACTTTCAAATCGTTAAAGACTCAGAAAAATGCTCGAAATCAACTTGGAACTTCAGAAAAAATGCATATATCCTGAAAATTTCAACTCAGTCAATCAAATAATAAAAATAAAATTCAAACAAAATATAAGAAAATTAAAATTTTTTTCTCGTGTTTTCAAGAGAAGAGTATTAGGTTGAGAAGTGCGGAGGGTGAATGAGAGGTAAATGTTTGCCGTTTACAGATGTTGCAGTGTTGGTAGCAGAGTCTAGGGAAAAGTTGAGAATTTTGGTGAGAGGGTTTGTGAGGAAATGCTTAAACATGGAACTGAAAAAATAAATTATGAGGATCGGGTGTGGAGATGAGAAGGTGAAGAATGGATGAATGTAGAAGTGGGGGGAGAGAAATTTCCGGAGGTGGAAGAGTTCAAATATTTGGGAATGTTGGTGGAAGAAAAACGAGGAATGAAAAGGGAAATAAGGAATAGAGTGGGAGATGGATTGAAAGTGATGGGGGGTTTAATGGAAGTATGCAAGAAGGAGAGAATATCGAAGGAAATAAAGGTAAGAATGTTTGAGTGTATGTGTTTGCCATCTGTAAAGTATGTTTATGAAACATGGATGATGAATTTTCAGGCGAGAAAAAGTTTGAATGTGTCGGAGATGAAGAAATTGAGAGCGATGTGTGATTTGATAAGTGTTGATAAGAGTGGAATATATATATGGATAAGATAGAAGTGTAGATAAGAGTGGAGACGAAAGAATAAGGTAAATGTGTGGATGGAAGAGGAGTGTGATGAATTGAACGGAGGAGGGCATACTAAGATGGCTTGGACATGTGTGTAGAATGAATGAGGACAGGATGGTGGGCAGAGTACTTAAGGCCGAGGTGAAGGAGGAAGGGGGAGAGAAGGTCAAAGTGGAGATGGATAGATAGAATGAGACAAGGGTAAGAGACTTAAGGATAGAGTGAGGTGGAGAGCGGTGGTGTGACGGGCACCAACCCTACGAGAGTGGAAAGGGTGAAAAATGGATATATATATATATATATATATATATATATATATATATATATATATATATATATATATATATATATATATATATATATATATATATATATATATATATATATATGTGTGTGTGTGTGTGTGTGTGTGTGTGTGTAGGTGTGTTATTTATAACATGATTCATGGCTTTCACGTCAATAGATGCTCAAACACATGAAAAGGCGTAGACATTTTTGCATGAAGAAATATAAATTCTCTTTCTTTCCCCTCTGTTGACCCCTTCCCTCAACTCTCCTTTCCTCCTTCTTCAGCCATTCCTCTGTCATAATTTAAAGCGCTCTCTCTCTCTCTCTCTCTCTCTCTCTCTCTCTCTCTCTCTCTCTCTCTCTCTCTCTCTCTCTCTCTCTCTCTCTCTCTCTCACTCACTCACCTACTCTCTCTTGCTCTCACCGTCGGAGCGGCGATCCTCAAAACTTGAGAAAGAAAAATGGGATCGCAACTTGGATTGACGATGAACGAAAAGTTAAACTTTTTGGAAAATAATTAAAAGTTTTGATACGTAAAGTTCAGTTCGAAGAAACTTTGCTCACAGAGCGTCTAAAACTCAAATTCTTAAGGAAAGTTGATTATATATATATATATATATATATATATATATATATATATATATATATATATATAATATATATATATATATATATATATATATATATATATATATATATATATATATATATATATATATATATACAGAAAATTAATGTCTGCTATTGGACTCGAACCAGCAACCTATAAGATGTTGTCTTGAGCGAAGACCACTAAGCTATGGCGGTTCAAAAGGAAATCGCATTGGAACTGCTCATGATCTACAGTCATGACGTCAATCCCAAAGGACCTCCCTGACCTCAACTCAAGCAAAGGGGAACGAGGTCAAAGGTCGAATCCCTCACTCGCAGACAGTTATATCATACATTTTAAAGTCTGCTACAACTCTCACAGACTATTTTCATACAGAAAATTAATGTCTGCTTTTGAACTCGAACCAACAACCTTATGATGTTAAATCTTGCGCGTTGACCACTAGACTATGGCGGTTCAAAAGGGAAATCACATTAAAACTAGTGGTCAACGTGCAAGACTTCCCATCTTAAAGGTTGCTGGCTCGAGTCCAAAAGCAGACATTAATTTTCTGTACGATAATAGTCTGAGAGAGTTGTAGCAGACTTTAAAATGTATGATATAACTGTCTGCGAGTGAGGATTCGACCTTTGACCTCGTTGCCCTTTGCTTGAGTTGCGGTCGGGGAGGTCCTTTGGGATTCACGTTATGACTTTAGATCATGAGCAGCTCCAATACGATTTCCTAGTGGTCAACTGTGCAAGACTTACCATCTTAAAGGTTGCTGGTTCTAGTTCAATAGCAGACATTAAAATGTATATATATATATATATATATATATATATATATATATATATATATATATATATATATATATATATATATATATATATATATATATATATATATATATATATATATATATATATATATATATATATATATAGGGGAGGACGTAGTGCTGTCCGAAGCTATGAAAGTACCAACCTCTGGGCTTAACCCACGGGTGATAGGGTGGGCTAGACCATCCAGTTTTACTTCGTTCCCCTTTGGTTCGTTCCTTTTAGCGTTTCACCTTCTCCGAGGGTCTCTATTGTACCCTCGTCCCATATTAGAGTGTCTATACTCCCACTTCCCCGCTTCCTTCTCTTCACATGTTCCCACAAATTTACAAGAGTTTACTTGGTGATGAACCCAGCATATTTGATTTTTTCCTAAGTGCTTATCCTTCTTCTTACACTGTGTACTAAGTAGGTTGGTAATTTTACTGAAAATGCAAAAATTAATATTATAGCACAAAAATTCGATAATATTTTAAACTCTTTCCTCCTCTGGGTTCATCAGATCACCTTCTTATTTCTGTATCTTGTCTCTTCAAGTATTCCGCAAGGAGACGTTTCTGGCATTTCGGTGCCACACTCTGGTCTTATTTGCGGTTTCACTCTTCTTATTTTCCATGGAATGATTACTGTTTCCGTAGGAGGAGTTCCACTGAGTGTGCAGAGCGCATAACCGAGGTGATTCTCACTGGCATGGTGGCATATATTCCGTATTCTTCTCTTCTACTAAACCTAACAAGCTTTGGTTTAACTCTGCTTGTTCTCGTGTTGTCCGCAGCAGGGATGCTGCCTTCAAGGACTACCGTCCTTTCAAACTCCAGAAACTCATACAACTTATATTTCATCCCGGAATCGTGCAAAATCTATTCTCCGTAACACTAAAAACTCATTTCTCTGTTTAAAATGTAATAATCTTTCTGGTTCTTCTTCCTCACCACGTTTCTGGCACTTTGCAAAAAATGTCAACTCTAACTTTGCTTCTTCTTCTTTCCTTTCTCTAGCATCTGCCGTCTTGCCTTCCTCTAAAGCTGAACTCTTCGCTCAAACTTTTGCCTCCAATTCAACCTTAGACGATTCCGGAGCTGTTCCTACTCCTTCAACCCCCTCCAACTCATTTATGCCTAAAATTAATTTCTTCTAAAGACGTCATTTCTGCTCTCTCTGAGCTTAACACTAAGAAGGCGTACGGTCCTGATGGTATTTCTTCTGTGGTTCCCAAAATTTGTGTGGGGTTGGGGGGTTGAGGGGTGGAGGAATAGCCTTTACTTGAAAAGAAATAAATTATAAAGAAGAGGTTAAATAAGGTCATTTAGGGTAATGTCTCCTTTTAGTTATCTCTGTTCTGTTTTCGTTTTTAAGAAATACTCTACAAAATAGAAAACTGATGAAGTTTTAGCTGCATTTTTAGACTAAAAATTATGAATTTGACCAATTAAAACGTTAAAAGAAATGAAAATTCGTCGATCTTGAAAATTCTTACAAAAAAAATAAATGAACAAGTAAATAAATAATAGAAATACAAGATAAATAAATTAAAATAAAATAAAAAAATTAAATTGTTATTTTTATTTTTTTTAAAAAACTTCTGAAATTTTCAGACTTCGAAACGATTTTCTAATTTTTTATTGTTTTATATTGTAAAAATTTTCATTTTTTTTTTTGAGAAATATCAATATAATAATAATAATAATAATAATAATAATAATAAATAATAATAATAATAATAATAATAATAATAATAATAATAATAATAATAATAATAATAATGTCTTTAATCATTATTTATTTTTTCAGTTACAAATTCACATAAATAAACACCGTGTACTTTACATGTATTGATACAAAACTGAAATGGGCTTCTATGGAGACGAATTTATTATTATTATTATTATTATTATATTATTATTATTATTATTATAATAATAATAATAATAATAATAATAATAATAATAATAATAATAATAATAAAAATAATAATGACAATATTTATTATATGAATCGTAATTATACAAAAATTCGTAACAATAATAGTAATAATAAAATTTTTGATTTTGAGTTAGTAGGAAAATAAGTGGATAGGTTGAGTACTTCCTTTAGTATTTAGATAGCAATTGATTTTTTGACATGTTTACGAAATGTGGGAAAGTGTTGCTAATTCTTGTGTTTTATGGAAAATCATTTTATTTTTCAATGCCATTGTACGATATAGACTCTCCGAGTTTTGGTTGACGTGTACTTTGTTTTATACCTATAAGTGTATGTGAGTTTGTGCTGAGTAAATTTGGTCTTCTTACATTTTAGTTATTCATTTGACAGGAATTGACAGGAATTTATTTGGCATTCTATTTATGACTGAAAATTTGGGTAGTCATTGTAAAAGTGAGCATTCTTGTAGTTTGGGTAGGGATAATTTTTTGAAAAGTAGACTTGTATGTCCATGGTAATTGCATGATCCAGATAATACAGTATACGAATTATTATTTTTATGTAGTGTTATTAAAGGTTGTAGCAGGTATACACTTGCACATCCCCATACTGGTAAATTAAATAATAATATACAATTTATACAGGCTCTGATATAGGTTTTTTAGTACATATTTTGGAATAAAGTTTTTTTTATCTTTAGGAATGCATACACAGAGAATACAAATTTCTTCCAATGAAGAAATTTGAGGAGTGAGAGTCACTTTTGTGACGAAGATTTTCTTCCAAATTTTCTTCAATGGACGAAATTTTCTACTTTAAATTTTGATCTATTTTTAAAAAGTTTAAAATAATTGATGATTTTATTTTCATAACTCGACGAATGTTTGGTTCTTCGCCAAGAGAGAATATTTTTTTCATCCTGTACTGAAAAAAATAAAAACTTAAAAATATTTCAAAATTTGAAGTAGAAAATTTCATCATCCATTGAAGAAAATGTTCTTCACAAAAGCGACTCTCACTGCTCAAATTTCTTCAAATTGGACGAAATTTTGATTCTCTTTTGTAGGCAGCATATGCAAATTTGCCAATAAGACTATTCATGTAATTTCTAAAGGAATGTTTCTCATCGAAAATAACTCCTAATAGTTTTGCAGATGAGGTTCGATTTATGATTGCATCTCTTGCCATGATATTTACCTTGACAAGAGTTTTAACGATTGTCATTATTAAGGATTGTTTTTTTTATAAGTTAAGGGAAAGCCTGTTTGCCTTTACCCAAGCTACAACATTTTCTTATACATTATTTACTTTTCTGTGTTTAGGGTATCTATATTACCAGTCCGTTATTAGTATTACGGTATCATCAGCGGTATTGTGAATGTAAAGAAATATGACAGTTTTGGAAGTCATCAGTATATATATATATATATATATATATATATATATATATATATATATATATATATATATATATATATATATATATAATATATAATATATATATATATATATATATATATATATATATATATATATATATATATTAAAGAATAGTGGACCCAAAAAGAAATCTCTGAGGCATCCTTTGAGAAATTGGAATAATAATAATAATAATAATAATAATAATAATAATAATAATAATAATAATAATAATAATAATAATAATAATAATAATAATAATCTCTTTCCCCCTCATATTCTGTCTTTTTCAAGGCCATTCTTGAATTTATTTATTTATTTATTTCCCTAAAAAAAAAAATTTTTTTTTTTTTTTTTTTTTTTTGTCAGGATTAGGAATCACACATTTTGAAGTTATTTTTAATTTTTTTTTATTTATTTTTTATTTATTTATTTTTTATTTTTTTTTTTTTCATTTTTTGTATATTTAAATTTTCTTTCATTAATCTTAGTGTTATCAGTATTAAAGCCACTTGGAAGGTGAATAAATGAAAGGAATCACGTAAACTAGAGAAAGGACGAGTGTTCCGTATTTTATTTCCTCAAAACAGTTGAAAATGATGAAAAAAAATCCTATGATTATTTTGAAGAAGTTTTTAGTATTTCTTCAAGCTGATTAAATCTTTGAGTGAAGCTCATTTTGCAGACATTTGGAGGCTTGTGAATAGGTTATTATAAAAAGTCTTTTAATAGAGGAAACGAAAGGTCTAGACTACACCTTTTTAAAGAAGATTCTTAACTTGATTCTTTCCATATCCTTATCGTCCTTCTTTCAACTCTGACCTAATAATACTACTTGATTTCTTTGACTAGTCGCGTAACTTTGTCATTACTTCCACAAAATTATTTTCGCATTCATATATATGATTTCAAATCTTTTTCTATTTTCTATTTTGGAGAATTAAAAAGAATGGAAAATAACTCATTTTCAAGCTCTTCAACCACGCAACAATGCACCGTCAGCAAATTTCTTAACCTTGATCCTCTCCCCACCATCGTTTGTGCCATTTGATCTATGCCCTTTAAAATAATGTTTCAATTTTTTATTACCATAGATATTTTCCTAATTTTTATCATAAAGAAAATTCTATAAATATATTATTATTATTAGTAGTAGTAGTAAGAGAAGGAGGAAGAGTATTAGTATTAGTAGTATTAGAAGTACTTTGGAATAATAGTAGTAGTAGTAGTGACAGTAGCATTAGTAGTAACGATCATGAGCTGGATTCATTTTAAAAGGTAGGACAAGGAGCTCTAGCATTTTTCTACTTTTAAATACCACAGTTAGTAGGTCTATACAAGAATAAAGATCATCTGTAATAGGAGTTATCAAATGAGAATATATATATATATATATATATATATATAATATATATATATTATATGTATGTATATGTGTGTGTGTGTGTGTGTGTGTATGTGTGTGTGTGTGTGTGTGTGTGTGTGTGTGTGTGTGTGTGTGTGTGTGTGTGTGTGTGTGTGTGTGTGTGTGTGTGTGTGTGTGTGTGTGTGTGTGTGTGTGTGTGTGTGTGTGTGTGTGTGTGTGTGTGTGTGTGTGTGTGTGTGTGTGTGTGTGTGTGTGTGTGTGTGTGTGTGTGTGTGTGTGTGTGTGTGTGTGTGTGTGTGTGTGTGTGTGTGTGTGTGTGTGTGTGTGTGTGTGTGTGTGTGTGTGTGTGTGTGATGTGTGTGTGTGTGTGTGTGTGTGTGTGTGTGTGTGTGTGTGTGTGTGTGTGTGTGTGTGTGTGTGTGTGTGTGTGTGTGTGTGTGTGTGTGTGTGTGTGTGTGTGTGTGTGTGTGTGTGTGTGTGTGTGTGTGTGTGTGTGTGTGTGTGTGTGTGTGTGTGTGTGTGTGTGTGTGTGTGTGTGTGTGTGTGTGTGTGTGTGTGTGTGTGTGTGTGTGTGTGTGTGTGTGTGTGTGTGTGTGTGTGTGTGTTGTGTGTGTGTGTGTGTGTGTGTGTGTGTGTGTGTGTGTGTGTGTGTGTGTGTGTGGTGTGTGTGTGTGTGTGTGTGTGTGTGTGTGTGTGTGTGTGTGTGTGTGTGTGTGTGTGTGTGTGTGTGTGTGTGTGTGTGTGTTGCTGTGTAAATTATCCCCCGGCCCTTTTTACTGGGCTAAAAATCAGGGAAAACCGGGGTTTGCAAAATGGCAAATTATACTTGAGAGAACAATCCAATTTGAAAAATTTTTTTTTTAATTTTCAGTAGATTCTCCTGAAATTTTCAGTGTATATAAAAAAAGTCCATTTCTAGCGCTTTTCTGAGTCTATAACTGATAAAAAAGTTTTTCTCTCTTTTTTGAAAATTTGACCCTTTTCAAATGAATGGCGTGGCCAAACCACTTTTCGGAATGACCTGAAATTTGGATAATATGCTCATAATTCTATTGTCAAAAACACTTGCAACAGACATTTGTTTCTAAGAGTTTTAGAAAAAATTTCATTAGCCCAAAACTGAACAACTATCGAAAAAAAAAAAACAATCCACCTTTTCGGTCAAAATTTTTTTTAAAAAAACTACAACTATAAAATTCCTTTTTTTTGGTGCGTGCATAGAGGAAGGATGGGGCTACAATTTCTTCTCTATAACTTCATTCGATGCGATTCGTTGGTTTTGAGATATAGCTCTCTCAAAAAAGGTCGATTTTTGACCAAATTTCAAATATTTCCAAAGTTTGAGAGGCTATTTCTAGCTTCAAACATAAGGCACCGAAATAAAATGCACCAAATAAAAATGGTAGCCCTGTCCCTCCTCTAAACAATATCCAAAAATTAAGAAATTAATAGGTAGCGTTTTTTTACATAATTTTTTTTCTCTGGAAGGAAACGATTTTTACAAAAAAAAAAAAAAAATCAAGTGCTTATAACATTTTTTCTAGATGTGATATCAAAAGTCTGTTCTCACCAATGCAAGAAATTGGGTCTAAGATTATTCAGTTAAATTTTCAGCTCATGTGGACTAGTAGTTTGACCCCGCTATTCATTTTTTTCAACTTTGGGTCCAAATAACTTTCAAACCGTTATAGACTCAGGAAAATGCTCG
>SEYY01008768.1:20000-30000 GCA_009176605.1 Armadillidium nasatum
ATATATATATATATATATATATATATATATATATATATATATATATATATATATATATATATATATATATATATATATATATATATATATATAGTGATGGCATCCGCATCCGCACTTTTGAAAATTTAACATTTGCATCCGCATCTGCAACTTCGAAAATTCAACATCTGCATCCGCATCCCGCAAATGAGAAAACATGACAGGTGAATCTATCAAATTAATTATATATATATATATATATATATATATATATATATATATATATATATATATATATATATATATATATATATATATATATATATATATATATATATATATATATATATATATATATATATATATATATATATATATATATATATATATATATATATATATATATATATATATATATATATATATATATATATATATATATATATATATATATATATATATATATATATATATATATATATATATATATATATATATATATATATATATAGATGGAATTTATGAAAATACTTTTCCATTTTAATTAATTCCCAAAGTTCCAAGTGGAAAAAGTACTAATTAACGAGTGTCTCACTAATATCTTCAAATACACTCTTCATTTTACTGCTGTACCCAAAGACTTGAAACTTCTGTATATATGATCACTTACACCTCAACCTAATAGAAATATTCTTACTATAATTGAAGCTACATTCCAACAACGCCAGTTAATTCTTATAAATTATAACTCTCTCTCAAGTTATAGTTACTTTAGACACAAAGAATCTCACACAATGTTTCTCAGATCCTCATTAAATTATTTATTTAAGTGTACCAGCTGTAAGGCGGCAAATTTAGGCCAAACTGGTCTACAATTGAAAGTAAGGATTGATAAGCATAGAGTAGATTCCTTTAGAAAAGATAATCCTTTTTGCTCTCCTGTGCACTCTGTCATCAACGGCCATGGACATACCCACTCTTTTTCTTTAATAAATTTCTCTGCTCTTCAACATGCCCATCTTTAAATGATGAAGCTTCTTCTATTGTTCTTTTCACCTCAATAATAAAGTCCTTTTTCCAAAATAGTCCAGCCTTTTTATTTTTATATGTTATTTCAATATTAATATAATTACTTTGTTTTATTATTTTATTGAAATTATTATTATTTTAAATATCTTATATATAGTTATTGAATTTATATTTTGATTGTATTTTTAAAATAGAAATTTGTAAAATTTAGTTTCTGTTGAGGAAGAGTCTGGCACAAAGCTTTGATTTCCAAACTTCTCTCTTTCGGAATCTATTCTTTTCTCTGTGGCCTTCTCTCTGATTTCCTTTCTGGTCGTTCTATAGCAGCTATTGCAGACGGCCACCTTTCATCCTATAAATCTATTAATAGTGGTGTTCCTCAATGATCTGTTCTATCCTCAGCAGTTTTTCTGCTTTTCATTAATGACATTCTCTCTATTACTTCATCTCCTATCCACTCCTATGCTGATGACTTCACCTTTCATTTGTCTTTTCATTTTGAAAAGCGCCCCTCCCAATAACAGTTAATAGAAGCAAGGAGAGTAGCCTTGGAGCAACTAACCTCTGATCTATCTCGCATTTCGAATTGGGGGAGAAAACATGATCGTTTTCAATGCCTCAAAAACTCGATTCCTCCATCTCTCTACTCGACACAATCTTCCACACAACTATGATATCTTCGAAAACACACAACTCAAACCTTCATATCTCCTTAATATTCTTGGTGTTTCTTTTTCTCGTGATCTTTCTTGGAAAGATCACATTATTTCTCTTTCTAAACAAGCTAAACAAGGTTTTAAGAGGTTGGGTGTTCTGAGGCGCCTACAGCATTTCTTCACTCTACCCCAGTTGCTTGTTCTGTATAGGGGTGTTGTTCGCCCCTATATGAGGTATGCCTCACATATCTGTGGTAGTTCCACTCATACAGCTCTCCTAGATAAGGTGAAGTATAGGGCATGTTCCCCTTATCAACTCTCCTGCTCTCACTAATTCTCTCTACTCTCTTTCTGCCCGTCGAATTGTTGTGTCACTCTCTCTATACTATCGCTATTACAACGGACACTACTCTTCTGAACTCTCTCGTCACATACCTCCTAAATTGAGAAGGGCTCGTGTGACTCGTCTTTGTACACAGTCTCATCCTTTCTCTACCCAACTCTCTGATCCCAGACTTAACCGCTATGCTCAATCTTAAATGTACTCTACTGGTAAAGTTTGGAACATAATACTTTCATCTGTTTTCCCACCTATGACTTATGCACCTTCAAACGCCGTGTATCAGGTCATGCAGGCCTTTAATCTGACAAGATTTCTAATTTTCTCTCTAACTCTGGTGGAAATCTTAGTAGCCCTCTGGCCTTTGTCCGCCAGAGGTAATATATATATATATATATATATATATATATATATATATTATATATTATATATATATATATATATATATATATATATATATTATATATATAATATATATATATATATATATATATATATATATATATGGCTCTCTTGCCATTCTACGACTAAATTCATTTGCTGTTTATTTATCTCCTAATTCTACTGACTATCCTAAATTCTTCGACTATTTAAACTCCAAAATAGAGCACATTCTCTCTTCTTCTCCTTTCTCTGAAATCATCATATTAGGTGATTTCAATGTTCACCACCGCCAATGGCTTTCATCTAGTTCTCATGATACAGCTGGTGAAGGTGCCTTCCATTTCGCTATCCAAAACGACCTTGAGCAGTTGGTGCAACTCCCTACTCGTATCCCTGATCGTCTTGGAGATGAACCCAACATTCTAGACCTTTTCCTAACTTCTAATCCTTCTCCTTATACTCTTAAGCTCTTTCCTCCTCTGGGTTCCTCCGATCACCTTCTTATCTCTGTATCTTCTTCTATCTCTTCAAGTCTTCCGCAGGAAAGATCCCCTTCTTTTGAAAGGAAACGTTTGTGGCATTTCGGTGCCGCAAGCTGGTCGGACTTGTTGGTCGTACTTTTTCGATTTCCCGTGGAATGATTATTGCTTCCGTGGGAGGGGTCCCTCGGAGTGTGCAGAACGCATTACCGAGGTGATTCTCTCAGGCATGGAGGCGTACATTCCATATTCTTTCCCTTCTACTAAACCTAACAAACCTTGGTTTAACTCTGCTTGTTCTCGCGCTATCCGCCGCAGGGACGCTGCCTTCAGGGATTACCGTCGTCTTCAAACTCCAGAAACTCACGCTACTTATATTTCATCCCGGAATCGTGCAAAATCTATACTTCGTAACACTAAAAACTCATTTCTCCGTAGAAAATGCAATAATCTTTCTGGTTCCTCTTCTTCAGGTTCTTTCTGGCATTTTGCAAAAAATGTCAACTCTAACTTTGCTTCTTCCTCTTTCCCTCCTTTAATATCTTCCGACTGCACAACTGCTGTTTTACCTTCTTCTAAAGCTGAACTCTTCGCTCAAACTTTTGCCCCTAATTCAACCTTAGACGGTTCCTCCTCCTTCAACCCCCTCTAACTCGATTATGCCTAAAATTAGAATTTCTTCTAAGGATGTCATTTCTGCTATCTTTGAGCTTAATACTAAGAAGGCGTACGGTCCCGATGGTATTCCTCCTGTGGTTCTCAAAACTTGTGTTTCCGAGCTTGCACCCTGCCTCGGTAAACTTTTTCGTCTTTGTCTCTCTACTTCAACCTTCCCTTCTTGCTGGAAACGTGCGCTCATTCAGCCTGTGCCGAAGAAGGGGGACCCCTCTCAACCCTCCAACTACCGTCCTATTTCTTTGACCTCCATTCTCTCTAAAGTTTTCGAATCTATCCTTAACAGGAAGATTTGGAAACATCTCAATTCTTCTAATCTTATCTCTGATCGCCAGTATGGCTTTCGAAAGAAACGCTCTACGGGTGATCTTCTTTCCCTTCTCTCTGACTCTTGGTCCTCCGCTCTTCGGCATTTCGGTGAATCTTTTGCTGTCGCGCTGGACATATCGAAAGCCTTCGATAGAGTCTGGCACAAAGCTTTGATTTCTAAACTTCCCTCTTTCGGTATCTATCCTTCTCTCTGTGATCTTCTCTCTAATTTCCTTTCCGGTCGTTCTATAGCTGCTGTTGTAGACGGCCACCGTTCTTCCTTTAAATCTATTAATAGTGGTGTTCCTCAGGGTTCTGTCCTATCCCCAACACTTTTTTTTACTTTTCATTAATGACCTTCTCTCTATTACCTCATCTCGTATCCACCCCTATGCTGATGACTCCACCCTTCATTATTCCTTCCAGTTTGAAAAACGTCCCACCCAACAGCAGTTGATAGACTCGAGAAGAGTAGCCTTGGAGCAACTAACCTCTGATCTTTTCACTTATTTCAAATTGGGGCAGAGAAAACGGGTTGTTTTCAATACCTCAAAAACTCAATTTCTTCATCTTTCCACTCGACAATATCTTCCACACAACTATGATATCTTCTTCGAAAACACACAACTCAAGCCTTCATCTGTTCTTAAGATTCTTGGTGTTTCTTTTTCTCGTGATCTTTCTTGGAAAGATCACATTACTTCTCTTTCTAAACAAGCTTCTAAGAGGTTGGGTGTTCTGAGGCGCCTTCAGAATTACTTCACGCCACCCCAGTTGCTTGCTCTGTATAGAGGTGTTGTTCGCCCCTGTATGGAGTATGCTTCGCACATCTGGGGTGGTTCCACACACACGTCTCTCCTAGAGAAGGTGGAGTCTAGGGCATTTCGTCTCATCAACTCTCCTACTCTTACTAACTCTCTTCAATCTCTTTCTGCCCGTCGAACTGTTGCGTCACTCTCTCTTTACTATCGCTATTACAACGGACACTGCTCTTCTGAACTCTCTCGTCGCATACCTCCTCCATTGAGAAGAGCTCGTGCGACACGCCTTTCTACACAGTCTCATCCTTTCTCTGTCCAACTCTCCGACCCCAGACTTAACGGCTATGCTCAATCTTACATATACTCTACTAGTAAAGTCTGGAACACACTCCCTTCATCTGTTTTCCCAACTTCCTTTGACTTGCATACTTTCAAACGCCGTGTATCTGGACACATCGGCCTCCATCGACCATGATTATAGATCCTTCCCAACTCCGGTGGAATTTGGTAGGCCTCTGGCCTTTACCCACCGGAGGATATATATATATATATATATATATATATATATATATATATATATATATATATATATATATATATATATATATATATATATATATATATATATATATATGATCATTTGCATTTTGGACTGTTCAGGAATTTAATAGAAATTTCGAAAATTTAAATTTTATTTCTGAGAAATTTTTAGTTACTTTAGGTTAGGTAAAGTTGGGGTAACATAGGCTATGTTAGATTAGGAAAGGTTAGCTTAGGTTGTGATAGGTTTGATATTTTAAACATGTGAATTTAAATGCTACTGCCTGACCTGACCTAACCTAACCCAATTAGGCTTAAGCTAATTTATCTCAACCTAAGCTAATCTATCTTAATCTACCCTTTCCCATATTACTCCGACTTTATCTAACCTAACCTGACTAAAAATTTCTTAGGAATAAAATTTAAATTTTCGGAATCATCAGTTAAAATAACGTATGGTTGAAAATTCTTATTAAATTCCTGAACAGTTAGTTTAGGTCAATTAGATAATTTAAATTTACATGTTTATAATATCAAATTAGGAGACATCATAACTTTTTTCTTTATCGTTTTTTTTTTTTTTTTTTTTTTTTTTTACAGCTCATTTCAAGTACTGCACATACAGTTTCATGATATTGTAGTCGTCCGCACATTCTGTGTTGTACCATACCATATTATGATAATCCATCGACAGAGTATAAATGTATAAACTAACATATATATACAGTAGGTCAGGTGGAAAAGGAGGATAAGGAGATTCACAGACAAACGGGGATAAGCCTCTTGTGCATGCGAGTTCAAATTCAAAATTAACGACTATTTTATAATAAAGTTTGTCCACGGTTCGTCCTAGAAAGTTGCCTATTTTAAACATATAAGTTACCATGTCGTTAATTAAGCAATTCTTTTAACAAATAATATCGTTTTTCCTGTAAAACTTTTATCAAGAAAATAAATAAAGACAAATATAAAAATATTTGTGATTATCAAAATAAGCCTTTGTTATTTACGAAATCATTTTAAATTTATTTTACATTTTTTGGCGCCAAAAATATGGATTCCTGATTGTCCAAAATATATAACATTGATCTGAATTACTAAGTAATATTTTAACTTTGCCAATCGATGACATGGCCCACACCAGCGTGGATTATAATTAATTTATTTATCCTTTTACATCAGCTTAACCTTCATTTATTGTGCCACAGCTTCACATTTAATTGTGAAAGTCCTCTCAGCATTGGTACCATATTCAGATAATTTATTTATTCCATCTAATATTCTAAATAAATATTAATTTCTCGGCAATAAAATTTAGATTTTCGTAAAATGCGATTTAAATTTTTATTAAATTTCTGAACTCTCTCTCTCTCTCTCTCTCTCTCTCTCTCTCTCTCTCTCTCTCTCTCTCTCTCTCTCTCTCTCTCTCTCTCTCTCTCTCTCTCTCTCTCTCTCTCTCTCTCTCTCTCTCTCTCTCTCTCTCTCTCTCTCTCTCTCTCTCTCTCTCTCTCTCTCTCTCTCTCTCTCTCTCTCTCTCTCTCTCTCTCTCTCTCTCTCTCTCTCTCTCTCTCTCTCTCTCATATATATATATATATATATATATATATATATATATATATATATATATATATATATATATATATATATATATATATATATATATATATATATATATATATATATATATATATATATATATATAGGCGGCTCGTGTAAACTTGGCATATATATTATATATATATATATATATATATATATATATATATATATATATATATATATATATATATATATATATATATATATATATATATATATATATATATATATATATGTGTGTGTGTGTGTATGTGTGTGTGTAAAATTTCATTTATATATATATATATATATATATATATATATATATATATATATTATATATATATATATATATATATATATATATATATATATATATATATAATATATATATATATATATATATATATATATATAATAATATTAAAGTACCTTATTTATTCTTGAAAACTTGCTTATATTCTTATTTAAAAATAAGATTAGTTCTTCGAATTTTAGATGTCGAAAAGTTTTCAATTATTTTTCATTGAAATCTGGTATTTTACACCATTTCGCTCTCTATTGAAAACATCGCTAATACATGGTACTACATTTAATAGTTTTTATTCTATTCAAAGTCGAGAAACATCTCTCTGCTTCAGACGTTGTCATCGGAGTTGTAATTGCTTTCATATAAATAATGTTTTAATAGCATACTGTCATATTACACCAAATTATATAAATTTCACATTTTTTACACTATTCTTACTCAATCGCTAAATTTATCTTCCTTCAAAATTGGAAAAATTTATCTCACAAAAACAGACGCTGCCAAACGTACGTCTTTCAACATAAAAAACCAATTATTACGTACGTATTAAAATTATTATAAGATTTTTTCCTATTCCCAATTATTCTTACTTAAAATTCTGCAAGGATTACAAAAATGTTATCCTTTTTAATGTACGTTTAGTAGTTTTTGTAATATTTAAGTATGTAGAAGTGCATCTGGCATAATGTTATATATATATATATATATATATATATATATATATATATATATATATATATATAATATTATATATATTATATATATATATATATATATATATATATATATATATATATATCGAACAAGAAAAAAAAAACATAAAACTTGTAATTTTTCTTCCACAATTAAAAAAACAACCTCCCTCGACATGAGACTTTAAACAACTGTCTTAGTCTGTTTATATTCATTTTGATCTGTACTCAAAAGGACAAAAAGACAAGCTAGATACTTGATAAAAACTGCTATTGCAATTTTGCATTGTTTTTTTCGTAAGTTGCTATATCTGTCTTATTAGGGCTGAAATTTTACAGCCCATTTTTTAAATAATGGCAATGCTTGAAAAATAATATCGTACCCAAAAATATGCAGTTGCAAAATGCATTTACTTCTTATTTTCTTTAATGATTTATTCTTTTTATGTATTAAGTTGTTAAAAAATGAATTTAAATCACTTTTCTCTGACAAAAATTTCATATTTATATCAACATCCTACGCCTGGTATTTTTAATTTGGAGGGGCTGCAGCCCCGGAGCCCATAATGACGAGCCGCCACTGTATATATAATATATATATATATATATATTATATATATATATATATTATATATATATATATATATATATATATATATATATAATATATATATATATATATATATTACAGTTTACCACCGCTCACGGGCTGAGCCCTTTTCAAGGAGGAGGCAGAAATATATATATATATATATTATATATATATATATATATATATATATATATATATATATATATATATATATATATATATATATATATATATATATATATATATTAAAAAAAAATAAACACGAGGTTTTAAAGAGAGAAAGATTAAATGCAGCAGGAAAAAACTGATGGTGGCAGAGAATTCCACAGAACAGAAGTAGCTGGGAAGAAGGGGGCACCATAATGGTTAAGTTTGGCCTTTATAAATTCATACAATATTAATGCGAAAGTACGGCACCCTTTGTGCTACGAGGTCGATGCAAAGGAGGCGGAATACGAAAGGTCAATTTGCTCGAGCACCTGCCGTTATAGTACCTATAGGAAAAATTTAGTGCACCAACGTCATGTCGCAGAGAAAGAGAGATCAAGTGAGTTTGAAAGTAAGAGACAGTTTATTAACCTTTTATCCTTAGACTCAATCCTATCCAAAAGTAGGATGGAGCCTGAGTTCCCTCTCCCCTCCTCACCACTACCACCAAATGTCAGATCGGTACTCCATAAAGTGATGAATAAGACCCCTCTATAATTGGAGCAATTGTTCGAAAGAAAAAATTTCCGCAATCTGATAATTTTTTTTCAGTTTCTTTGAAGCCGCCTTTGCAACCATTGTGATATGAGGTTTCCAAGATAGTTTATTGTTTATGCTAAGACCAGGAATGTTTATATTGTTTACAGGTGAGACGGGAGAGTCGTCGAAGGAGATAGGAATGTTGAAAGGTGTTTTTGAGAGGGAGGTGTGAAGAAGTCCAGATCAGCAAGAATAGAGTCAGAAAGCTGAAGATGAGAAACAACTCAAGAGGCAAAAGAGAGGGCAGATTTGAAATGAATGAAAGAATGGAGAGTTGGGTCATTAGCATAAGAATGAACATAGTTAGAAGTGGAAGTGAGAAAATCGTTTATGAAAAGTAAGAATAAAGTTGGAGGATGAACAGAACCCTGAGGAACACCACAATTAAAAGAAAAGTAGGGATAGGTCACTCCATCGACCACTGCCGATAAGGAACTATCTGAGAGAAAACTAGATATAAATAAGCAAAAAGAAGGAAGAAACCCAAAGAAAGAGAACTTGAAAAGTAGTGATGCATACCATACCCGGTCAAAAGCCGTGGATGTGTCAAGATCCACCACACATGACACCCCATAATCCTAATAGCAGACCATAAATCAATGAGATTAAAAAAGTATGTTACCAGTTGACCCCCAGGGTTGAAAGCCATACTGATCTGAAAGGGAGTGAAATTCCAGGGTTGAAAGCCATACTGATCTGAAAGGGAGTGAAATTCCAGATGGACCAGGAAATGAGAGTTAATGAGAGTCTCAAAGACTTTAAACAAAGCACAAGTGAGAGCTGTAGGACGACAGTTAGAAGAGTCAGAGCGGCTAACCTTATTCGGGATCTGTTGAACATATGCGCGATTCTAGCATTGAAGAAAAGAATTATTATTAAAGCAGAAAGAGTAGAGTTGAACGAGGACAGGCTCCAGCTCAGACGTACAC
>SEYY01008769.1:0-2500 GCA_009176605.1 Armadillidium nasatum
ATATATATATATATATTTATATATATTATATATATATATATATATATATATAATATATATATATATATATATATATATATATATATATATATATATATATATATATATATATATATATGATAATGATCCAAAGAATGAAAGACTTTGGTCATAAAGGTTGTTAGGTTAGACTGTGACATTCATTTGTGTTTCATTGTTAAATGGTTTTGTCCTTTTCATAAGACATTAATAATATTGGTATCTTCATTCTAAGTAATTTCTCTTCTGCATTAGAAGTGCTTCGTAGTAATCATGGGAAGTGAGCACTCAGAACACCGTCCTTCGCCTTTCACATACTACACACATTTTTTAGTCTTTTGTTGTATTTTTAAGTTATATATATATATATATATATATATATATATATATATATATATATATATATATATATATATATATATATATATATATATATATATATATATATATATATATATATATATATATATATATATATATATATATATGATAGGCCCTCGATTATTAAAGACTTTAGGAAAGAACAAATGAAAAAGCAAAAATTTAACTCACTTGACGCTTTCTTTGTCCAACTTCTTATTCATCTTTTCTTGATCATCTTTCAAAGCCCTTTTAAGAGTCGAGTTTTTCGTCAAAGTTCCTGAATTGGATTCCTCTTTTTCTTCCATTTTTTCAATTTCATTTTGAAACAAAATCAGATTTTTCCGAAATCGATTTAGGAAATAAGGCGACAGTTGATCGCTGTTTGTAGTCAAGCTGAGTTTAGAAATTTCCGTCGAGTTTATCGATTTGAAATCACTTTTTTTGAGTGTTCCTTCATCATCGTCTTTGTGATTCGATGATCTGTTTGAAGAAGATGATGGCGATGCTTTGTGACCACATTGCGTAGTTGACGATGATTCGAAAGATGTTCTCCTATAAAATCTGTTCGACATACCAAAAACACTGAATTGGAAAGCTGTCATTAATCTAGCAGGGTACGATCCGTGTTTGACCTGTTTTTTTCTTACCATTTGAGTGCTGCCTTTCGCCCCCTTCTCATTTTGGAGATTAACATCTTGGACAGAGGAAGATAAAAGAGATTTATTTGACTGATGAACACTACGGAAAAAGTCCAAAAATCCCATTTTCTCTCGCATAGGTTTCGAAAGCTTTTAAAAGCACTTCAAAATATTACTTCTAAGATATTGTTCATTACCAACTGATTGTACATAAAAAATTGCAAATATATATATATATATATATATATATATATATATATATATATATATATATATATATATATATTATATATATATATATATATATATTAATATATATATATATATATATATATATATATATATATATATATATATATATATATATATATTATATATATATATATATATATATATATATATATATATATATATATATATATATATATATATATATATATATATATATATATATATATATATATATATTACAAAATACGGTTTCACAAGGCACGTTATAATCTTTACTTTTAATCTTCAAACATTTCAGTATTAATATTTTAAAACTGTAAAATGGTTTTCAAATCTTACACCTTCATCATTTCACAAGTGCCTTCGGCATCACATTAATTATTTAGTCCATACCCGTCAGTACATATATATATAAATATATATATATATATATATATATATATATATATATATATATATATATATATATATATATATATATAATATATATATATATATATATATATATATAGATAGAGAGAGAGAGAGAGAGAGAGAGAGAGAGAGAGAGAGAGAGAGAGAGAGAAAAGAGACTACTGGAAGCGTATTTTTTCTCTTCTTTATTTGGCACTACTCAATGAATTCTTGGATGAAAATTTGCATCCATTGGTCACTGATTACGAAGATCATATTTTGTCTGAAATGATTGGTATAATAGTTGGAAAATCGTAAAAAGTTTAAAAAATTGCACAAATTAGTCCTCTTAACAGAAGATTATATCAGTCATAGGATTAAATATCCAAGTACCCTCAACAATACTTTTTCAAAACTGAAGTTAGTATATTGAAGGGGAGGACATATGGCTCTCAATATTTAACTATACTTTAAGCTTAGACACTGTTGCAAATTAAGTAACTATAGAGTGGGTCGATAAACAAAATTGTGTTGTTGTTTTAGAGTTACGTAAGTGTCGCATAGAAAAGAATCCTTTTCAAGACACAGAAAACCCATAGTAATTAGCCGTATGTTTGTGTGTCTTGCCATAAAGTTATAAGAGGACACTGGTGATGTGAAGAATAACCAAAGATTCTTTTAGAACATTGCAAAATGTCAAAGCTGGAAAGTTACGACTTGAGCTAAATCCTCTTATAAAAGACACTCAGTAAATTTACTCACAAATGCCCTAAAGAAAGGTAAAGGTATGAGAGAATATTGTTAGCTAAGGAAGCACAAATACGACTAGAAGAAATAATTTTACAGATGAAAACATC
>SEYY01008769.1:7500-15000 GCA_009176605.1 Armadillidium nasatum
GATAAAATGTTTACTGCTTTTAACTGTCGAAAGAAGGCAAGCCCCTTGTTTCTGTCATACTGCTGGTTTTTGACAAGTACAAATTTAGCATCTTGCAAATTCTTTGACATTTATATTTTTGGGTTCTGGGCAGAAAATTTTAGAGACGAAGGAAGATCTATGAATAATTTTAACTTTTCCTCATCGTATATATTTATATACTCCACTTGAACATTAAGTCTCCAAGGAGATTTGTAGTTTGACCCATCATTAAGATTGCAAGGTGATTCCTTCGGAGTTCAATGGGACAGTTCTTAAACACAATAATATTTGGGGGAGAAGATCCAGTCAATAATTTTGTACATCTACGGAAGCTTTCCATGAGGCCATTGTTATGAGTGCTATTGGAAGCAGTAAAATTATGTCAGCATTCAAGCTTCTCACAGACAATCTTGAATAAATTGGAGGTAAACCGGCCTCCACAATCAGAAATTACTACAATCTCGGTTACAGTCAGGAAATTTCCTGTAATTAACTCCACAATTTTAGAGGTTTCTATGTTATTCAAAGGAAAGACAAAGAGAGCGAGAGAACTCATCAATTAAAGCTAAAAGATATTTTTAGTTTTTGCACGAGGAAACCTTAAGAATGTCGATATGGACCAGCTGATGTTTTGCAGACACTAGTCTATGAGCTTCATAAGGAGAGCTGACTCTGAAAAGAGACCTAGACCTCTGATATGCATCACAATTTAGTATGGCTTTATATATCTAGGGATATCTTTCCATATAAAGGGATTTCTAGGGGATGTCGGAGTCTTTTATAGAATCGAAATTGGCATTAAAAATGTGAAAAAGAAGTGACAGGAAGAATAGAGGATTTTGGAAAAAAGACACGATGTGAGAATAGAGTAGATTCATCTACATCCAAGGAGAGTAAGTCACTTAGTTAGTTTAGAAATAATATTTTATTGATCATTTATTTAAATATTTCTGAAGTTAGATATCAGTTTCTTGTATTGCTTTCAGTTATCTGTAATCAATCTTGGACTGAAATAACTTAAATATAGTAGTCGTCTGTACTCTACTATGAGAGTTAAACTGTGGCCTGTCGACGTGGTCTGAAAAAGACTCTGAACCAAAATAATATTTTACCGCATCGAATTTACCAGTTTACTCCAGCGTGAATTAATTCTATTATTTATCGTGTTTGTACATCAGCTTTACATATTTATATTTTGATTGTGCTCCAGCTTCACCTATTGTGAAAGTGCTTTCTTTATTGTGATTTATAACAAGAAGTTTTATTTATTTTCATTGGTGAGTGTTTTTACTTAGCCTAGATTACAATCACTTCTAGTACCTATTTCTTATATTGTAGAATACTATTTATTCTTATATCAGTGTTCTATTTTCTTTTCCTATATGATACTTTCTCTTTTTACATGTTTATACCCTCACTGCATTGCAATTGACATCGAGCTGTATCACAATCACAGACCTCAACTGTACCTCTAAAGGTAATTTATAGGTACTTTACCTATATAATATAGTTCATATTAATACCAAATTTATCCTGTATATGCTTACCATCTGTATGGTTGAAAACCAAACTTTATTATTATTAATATTATTATTATTATTATTATTATTATTATTATTATTATTATTATTATTATTATTATTATTATTATTATTATTATTATTATTATTATTATTATTATTATTATTATTATTATTATTATTATTATTATTATTATTATTATTATTATTATTATTATTATTATATTATTATTATTATTATTATTATTATTATTATTATTATTATTATTATTATTATTATTATTATTATTATTATTATTATTATTATTATTATTATTATTATTATTATTATTATTATTATTATTATTATTATATATTATTATTATTATTATTATTACTTTTATTATTATTATTCATTATATTATATATTCATATTATATTATTAATACTTTATATATTTACGAGGTGGTAAATATTAGCACAGACATTTCATTGACAAGTACTTTATACTTATTTTTATATTTTCAAATTTTTAACAGCTGGATTCCTGTCTTTCTGTATTGATTCCAGATTTTCATATGTTAAATTGTTTGGTGGTATTGTTGAATCCCATCCTTCATTGTCCAGTCCAGTCCATTTCTGAAAAGGGGTTTCTAAAGATATACACAGTGGTTTCCATTGAGCCCCAAAGTTTAGTCGGGAAATAGTTCTTCATTAAAATACAAGTATGATACATATAATATAACAAATAATAATAATACTAATAGTAATATATAAAGTAGTAAAGATAGTAATAATAATGAATATTACAAAACTAATACTAGCAAGAAATATCAAGTCACGGTAAGAGTTTTCAGAAATATTTCGGTAATCATTGATCTTTAAACATTATTCCTTTTTCAGTAACAAAATTCAAATAAACAATTCATTGTATACTTAATATGCATTGATACAAAACTAAGGGGCGAGGGTAGATATTCGTGGTTTGAGCCCAAAAGTACTACTACTACTACTACAACTACTACAACTACTACTACTACTACTACTACTAATAATAATAATAATAATAATAATAATAATAATAATAATAATAATAATAATAATAATAATAATAATAATAATAATAATAATAATAATAAAAGATAATAATAACAATAAAATAATAGTAATAGTAGTAATAAAAAAAATAATAACAGGAAAAGAATTTTAATATTTATTCTACAACTAAATTTCAGTAACAGTAATATAATTAAAGATATTTATAAGATTAACTCTAGTAACGATAAAACAATAATAATAATAATAATAATAATAATAATAATAATAATAATAATAATAATAATAACAATAATAATAAATAATAACAATAATAATAATAATAGTAATAGTAATATTATAATGATATAATAATAATAAATACATCTCCCGTAGTATTATTATTAAATAGAGTATAATACTACTGCTAGTGTATGATATCACATGTAGTAATAGGAATATCTACAACGTAATAATAATAATAATAATAATAATAATAATAATAATAATAATAATAATAATAATAATAATAATAATAATATAATAATAATAATAATAATAATAATAATAATAATAATAATAATAATAATAATAATAATAATAATAATAATAATAATAATAATAATAAATACGATAATAATAATAATAATAATAATAATAATAATAATAATAATAATAATAATAATAATAATAATAATAATACTAATAATAATAATAATGTAGTTCCGATCATGAACTTTATACATACTGCATCACATCACGCACAACATCCAACAATATATTTAATTTGCTGAAATATGAAAAACAGATGCCAGAAAGTAGGTCACCCTCTATTAAAGAATCTATTAAAGAACTTTCGCAGGGTGTTTCAGAATGGACTTCTGATAGAGTATGCAAAAAATGGATGATAAATTGTGAAAGCCAAATATGCGCATTAGGAACTTTGAAAACAAAATGCCTACACGAAAAACGTCAAATGGGAGTCAGCAGATCGCTGTATTTAGCAAGAATAGTCCTATCCGGAGGTAAGTAAAGCCAAGGTAGAGCGAGATGTATAGAACTGTAAGACATGTCAGTCAAATTGATGCACGAAGTTAGGAAAATTTGGAGTTGAAGAAGAACTTGGAAGCGTTCGGCGACGGAGGTTACTCATTATCGGGGAAAACCTTGTTTGTCAGTAGTAGATTGTGGCCTTTTGAAATCTTGCAATATGGAAGGAGTTGACGAATGAATGGGCTAATGATATTTCGAAGAAGAATACAGGAACTGCTTTTGGAGAGGGGGCCAGTTGAAAAGATACTAATAGATAATGGAACTGTATTTCATTCAAAACAGATGAAGGATTTATGTGGAAAGTGGAATGTGTTATTAAAATATAGTACTGCTTACCGTGCTAGTGGGAACGGGGTTGTAGAACGTAATCACAGAAAAATTAAACGAATAGCGGAAAGAGGCGGTATTACCCAGGAAGAAGCTGTGCTTTGGTACAATTTATCACCAAAGGAGGGTTTGGAAAGTAACATAGTTCTGAGTGACTCAGTATTCAAACATAAGTGGAGACATCCTTAAGTTAAGAAGGAGATCTTGTCTGATAACGGAATAGAAACAAACTTTGATGTAGGGAAGGAAGTATAGGTAAAATCGTCGGATGGAAGATGTACCTCTAGGTGAAAGAAAGGTAGAATCACAAGGATAAATTCAAAAAACAATATTGAAGTTAACGGAATTCCGGAGCATATTCTTGACATTCGAAAAATATTAGAAGATAAAGATTATGACATAGGGACGAAGGTGAAGACTTTTTGTGACATAGAAGATTATCATACAACAGAGAGAACAGTGAATTTGAGTGAAAGCAACTACTCCAATGATGAAGGGCAAGAATGTAATTCCAATGATGATGGGCAAGAAAGTAATTTTGACCTTGAAGAACAGGAGGCTTTTGAAATAAGAACAAGCAGAAGAAAAATAATATTGATATAATTGTGTTGTATTATTATTATAACAGTAAAGATTCATAATTGTAATAATACGAAATAATAATAATAATAATAATAATAATAATAATAATAATAATAATAATAATAATAATAATAATAATAATAATAATAATAATAATAATAGTTGAAAAATCCCTTCCAATTTTTAAAAGAATTCTTTGTTCTTCCAATTGATAACCGGTTTCGTCCGCAAACTTCGGACATCACCTGAGCTTGGATTCTGGTAGATGAATGATTAATTTTAATATGCTAAGCCGAAATTTAATTAAGATTATAAATTATAAAAAAAAATATTAACAAAATAGGCATTTAGTTTTCGAGTTTCACATGAGGAGTGTAGAATTTAAAATGATAAGGGTAAACGCTGGTATATCCTATCTGTCAATCACTTCAGTGACGTAACCAGCAAATATCGACGTACTTTAATATTAGCTTCTTCCAACCTTTAAGATTGCTTCACAACAAAATTAACAATGAAATCCTCCAGATATCAAGAAGACAGCTGATGCTCTTTCGGCTAGTCACCATCGAGTACCAGTTTACTTTCCCAAATTTGACTGTACGTCGACATTTGCTGGTCACACGCTGAGTGATTGAGAGATAGGAACACCAGCGTTTACCCCTATCATTTTAAATTCTACACTCCTCATGTGAAGCTCGAAAACTAAATACCTATTTTATTAATAATTTTTCAAAATTTATAATCTTAATTAACTTTTGGCTTAACATATTAAAATAAATCATTCATGTATCAGAATCCAAGCTCTGATGATGTCCGAAGTTTGTGGACAAAACCGGTCAGCAATTGGAAGAACAAAGAAATCTTTTGAAAATTGGATGTGATATTTCAACTGATATTAAAATAAAGCTGAAGTACTTATAATAATAATAATAAAAATAATAATAATAATAATAATAATAATAATAATAATAATAATAATAATAATTTAATTTTTTTGACCATACCCCAGGTAGGACTTTCGTCCTGTCAGTAGGATCTTCCGAGGAAGATCCTTGGGTTTCTTGGGCCCACGGTGGATACCGCTGGCTGGGCCAGGCCTATCGCGGATGCCGGAGATTATTAGTTATAACAGCTGGCTTTTCTTTCACTTTACCGCTGAACCACTTTTTACTTTAATAATAATAATAATAATAATAATAATAATAATAATAATAATAATAATAATATATAAAGTGGTACAGTGGTAAGGTGGTAACCTATAATAAAAGTGGTTCAGTGTGTTGGGATAGGCCTAGCAAGCCACCAACTGATTGCCTTGCTCAAGAAACTCATGTCTTGTTCGAGACAGCTGACAGGTGCTAGCACCTACAGGAGTATGGTGAGAAATATTGTGTATATGTATATATTATATATATATATATATATATATATATATATATATATATATATATATATATATATATATATATATATATATATATATATATATATATATATATATATATATATATATTTTTTATTTTATTAATATATTTATTCTTATTATTTTTAATGAAATAATAATTAATTTGAAATAAATAATAATAATAATAACAATAATAATAACAATAATAATGAAATTTATTTGATGGCAATAATTATATCATGCAATAAATTAGTTCGATATAATCGATGACGTAGGTATAATTACATATTCAATAAGGTAGATATGATTATGTAATCGATAAAGCATTTAGAATTTAATAATCGAAAAAGTAATAAATTATTTCAAATTACGAAAAAAAAACTTGCTCATAAATGGCTCAAATTTTGTTTTTAGAGGAATGAGTCAGTTTGGCTCGTTGGGTAACGTCTTGGAATTCCATTCATAAGGACTTGGTCTCGAATCTGGTCCTAGATAATTTTTGAAGTTTGATTTTCACTCAATAGATGCACTAAATGAAGTAAAAAAGGCAGGAAAATTCAAAACCACGTGATCAAATTCAAGATAGCGGAATAATGAAAGGCAGAAAAAAGAGGATAGAAGAGATCCCTGAAGATCATCATTATTAATAAATAGATTTAAAGGATCAGTGGTGGGCCTCTACAGCAGCTATTATAGATCGACTGGAAAGGATATCTCAGAGAGATGGATAGATAACGAAAGAGGAAAGTTTAGAAATCAAAGCTTTATGATATACTCTATTGAAAGCTTTTGATATGTCTAGAGCTACAACAATAGTCACCGAAATGAAGTATAGCAGAGGACAAACAGTCAGAGAGAAGAGAAATAGATCATCATTAAAGCGTTCCTTACAAAATACAACACTCCCTCATTACACCTATCGATATAAATTCACTTGATATTTCTTACTTGAATTCATCATATAAAAAATTAAAGTAAATATAAGAAACAAGAAACAACAGGCTACTCATATGCAATTAAAGAAGGGACCCAATAGAGATAAGATTAAAGAGTAAAAATTTAAATTTGAAAACCCTTTCACCATTACATTTAAATCAAATTCTAATAGCAAAATATTTATAAAATGTATTATAGAGTACAGCTTAGTTAGTACTGTATGAAAATTATTTTACTAAATATATATAATATATATATATATATATATATATATATATATATATATATATATATATATATATATATATATATATATATATATATATATATATATATATATATATATATATATAATATATATATATATATATATATATATATATATATATATATATATATATATATATATATATATATATATATATATATATATATATATATATATATATATATATATATATATATATATATATAATATATCTTTTCCTATATGATACTTTCTCTTTTTACATGTTTATACCCTCACTGCATTGCAATTGACATCGAGCTGTATCACAATATATACACAGACCTCAACTGTACCTCTAAAGGTAATTTATAGGTACTTTACCTATATAATATAGTTCATATTAATACCAAATT
>SEYY01008770.1:0-5000 GCA_009176605.1 Armadillidium nasatum
ATATATATATATATATATATATATATATTATATATATATATATATATATATATATATATATATATATATATATATATATATATATATATATATATATATATATATATATATATATATATATATATATATATATATATATATATATATATATATATATATATATATATATATATTATATATATTACTATATATATATATTTATATATATATATATATATATATATATATATATATATATATATATATATATATATATATATATATATATATATATATATATATATATATATATATATATATATATATATATATATATATATATATATATATAATATATATATATATATATCTCTAAATAAAGGGGCAACTCTTTTAGATAATAATTAAAACTGTAGAGATTATAAATAATAATGAAATAAAATAAATAATATGATAAAAATAATAAATAATAATATAATCAAAGGAGTAAATAATTGTCGAACCTTGAATTTGCTCTAAAAAAAATGATAAATACGAAAAAGAATTTTTTAAAACATCATAATTAAATGAAATAAATAGTTGGGCAAATCACTTTCAATCTTGACGTGTTGAAATCCTACTAATGGTGCCAAACCGCATACCAACAGCAGATGATGCAAGAAGTTTCAGACACCAGTTTTTCAACGAAGTAAAGAATTTAACTAACCTAACCTAACCTAAGTTACCTAACTTTACCTAACCTAGCTTAGCCTAACCTAACCTGACCTAACCTAACCTAACCTAGTCTAACCTAACCTAATCTAGGCTTACCTAACCTAATCTAACACAATTATGAAAATGACCACAACAAGGATGTAAGTTAAGAATAGCATTAAGGTTTTCACACAAAATCAACTAAAAACTCGATTTAAGTAGAATTTAAAAAATTTTTCTTTTTCTTTTTTAAAATAAAGAATTTTTTGATAATCCTTTAATTTTTTTTTATTTTGAATACCTTTTT
Organism: Armadillidium nasatum; assembly: GCA_009176605.1. NCBI lineage: Eukaryota > Metazoa > Arthropoda > Malacostraca > Isopoda > Armadillidiidae > Armadillidium > Armadillidium nasatum. The sequence goes on from SEYY01008770.1 coordinate 980, forward strand.
ATTTTCTTATCAAAAATTTTTAAAATATAAAATTGATGAGTAAAAATTTTATAATATTTTTTTTTTTTTTTGCCTTGATAATAAAAACATAAAGTAAACAAAAACAATTTTGATTATTCAAACTTCAAAACAAAAATTCTGAAATTACTTTAAATCATTTTTATAAAATAAATAATTCATATCGTATATAAATGAATATTTTAAATATTGTCTTTTATTTCGAACTTCATTTCTGAAAATATATTTTTCAAAATTTTTATAAAGGAAACAATTTATTATTTTTTGTTAATAAAATTTTCAGATTCATAAATAAAATCGGATTTTCAAAAATAACTTTTAATATATTTAAAAAATTAATATAATATATATATATATAATATTTCTTTTTTCATTAATTTCTGCAACATTCGCGGTCTTTTTTCTAATTTCCCCTTTGTCGAACACCATCTCTCTTCTTCTAAACCTCATCTCTTATTTCTAACCGAAACTCAGGTGCTTGAGTGTGCTGACAGCAAACCTTATTCTGTTACCTCCTACTGTCTCTATCCTCAATTTTCAGCCAAAGGCGGTTGTTGCGCATATGTGCGCAACGATGTTATTTGCTCTCGTGTCTCTGATTTGGAGTCTCATGAATTTTCTACCTTATGGCTTAAAGCTCTCTTGCAATTCTACTACTAAATTTATTTGTTCTGTCTATTTATCTCCTAATTCTACTGACTATAAAAAATTCTTCGACTATTTAAACTCCAAAATAGAGCACATTCTATCCTCTTCTCCTTTCTCTGAAATCATCATTTTAGGTGATTTCAATGTTCACCACCGCCAATGGCTTTCCTCTAGTTCTCAATCTCCAGCCGGTGAACTCGCCTTCAACTTTTCTATCCAGAACAACCTTGAGCAGTTGGTGCAACTCCCTACCCGTATCCCTGACCGTCTTGGTGATGAACCCAACATACTTGACCTTTTCTTAACCTCTAATCCTTCTCCTTATACTGTTAAACTCTTTCCTCCTCTGGGTTCATCCGATCACCTTCTTATCTCCGTATCTTGTTCTGTCTCTTCAAGTCTTCCGCAAGAACGGCCCCCGCCTTCGGCGAGGAGACGTCTGTGGCACTTCGGTGCTGCTAACTGGTCAGACTTGCGGTTGTACATCTCTGATTTCCCATGGAATGATTATTGCTTTCGTGGGAGGGGTCCCTCGGAATGTGCCGAGCGTATAACCGAGGTGATTCTCTCTGGCATGGAGCATACATTCCATATTCTTTCCCTTCTACTAAACCTAACAAACCTTGGTTTAACTCTGCTTGTTCTCGCGCTATCCGCCGCAGGGATACTGCCTTCAGAGATTACCGTCGTCTTCAAACTCCTGAAACTCATGCTACTTATATTTCATCCCGGAATCGTGCAAAATCTATTCTTCGAGATACCAAAAACTCTTTTCTCCGCCGCAAATGCAATAATCTTTCTGGTTCTTCTTCATCTCGTCCTTTTTCTGGCATTTTGCAAAAAATGTCAACTCTAACTTTGCTTCTTCCTCTTTCCCTCCTCTAGTCTCTTCTGATGGCACAACTGCCATTTTACCTTCTACTAAAGCTGAACTCTTCGCCCAAACTTTTGCCTCTAACTCTACCTTGGACGATTCCGGAGCTATTCCTCCTCCTACAACCCCCTCCAACTCATTTATGCCTAAAATTGTAATTTCTTCTAAAGATGTCATTTCTGCTCTCTCTGAGCTTAACACTAAGAAGGCGTACGGTCCTGATGGTATTCCTCCTGCGGTTCTCAAAACTTGTGCTTCTGAGCTTGCACCCTGCCTTGGTAAACTATTTCGTCTTTGCCTTTCTACTTCAATCTTCCCTTCTTGTTGGAAACGTGCTCTCATTCAACCTGTACCGAAGAAGGGGGACCCTTCTCAACCCTCTAACTATCGTCCAATTTCTTTAACCTCCGTTCTTTCTAAAGTTTTCGAATCTATCCTTAACAGGAAGATTTGGAAACATCTCAATTCTTCCAATCTTATCTCTGATCGCCAGTATGGCTTTCGTAAAGGACGTTCTACTGGTGATCTTCTTTCCCTACTTTCTGACTCTTGGTCCTCCGCTCTTCGGGGTTTCGGTGAATCTTTCGCTGTGGCGCTAGACATATCGAAAGCTTTCGATAGAGTCTGGCACAAAGCTTTGATTTCCAAACTTCCCTCTTTCGGAATCTATCCTTCTCTCTGTGACCTCCTATCTAATTTCCTTTCTGGTCGTTCTATAGCAGCTGTTGTAGACGGCCACCGTTCCTCCTATAAATCTATAAATAGTGGTGTTCCTCAAGGATCTGTCCTTTCTCCAACTCTTTTTCTAATTTTCATCAATGATCTTCTCTCTATTACTTCGTCTCCTATACACTCCTATGCCGATGATTCCACCCTTCATTATTCCTTTCAATTTGAAAGACGCCCCTCCCAACAGCAGTTATTAGACGCAAGAAGGATTGCCTTGGAGCAACTGACCTCTGATCTATCTCTCATTTCAAATTGGGGCAGAGAAAACATGGTCGTTTTCAATGCCTCAAAAAACTCAATTCCTCCATCTTTCTACTCGACACAATCTTCCACACAACTATGACATCTTCTTCGAAAACACTCAACTCAAACCTTCATCTGTTCTCAATATTCTCGGTGTTTCTTTTTGTCGTGATCTTTCTTGGAAAGATCACATTATTTCTCTCTCTAAACAAGCTTCTAAGAGGTTGGGTGTTCTGTGGCGCCTTCGTAGTTTTTTTACGCCACCCCAGTTGCTTGCTCTGTATAGGGGTGTTGTTCGCCCCTGTATGGAGTACGCCTCGCATATCTGGGGTGGGTTCCACACACACAGCTCATCTTGAAAAGGTGGAGTCTAGGGCTTTTCGTCTTATCAACTCTCCTGCTCTTACTAACTCTCTCCAATCTCTTTCTTCCCGTCGAATTGTTGCGTCACTCTCTCTTTTACTATCGCTATTACAACGGACATTGCTCTTCTGAACTCTCACGTCGCATACCTCCTCCACTGAGAAGGGCTCGTGCGACACGTCTTTCTACACAGTCTCATCCTTTCTCTGTCCAACTCTCCGACCCCAGACTTAACCGCTATGCTCAATCTTACATGTACTCTACTGGTAAAGTCTGGAACACACTTCCTTTATCTGTTTTCCCAACTTCCTTTGACTTGCACACTTTTAAACGCCGTGTATCGGGTCACGTCGGCCATTAGCGACCCCGAATCTGATTGCTTCCCAACTCCGGTGGATATTGGTAGGCCTTGGGCCTTTGCCCACCGGAGGAGATATAAAAAAAAAAAAAAAAAAATATATATATATATATATATATATATATATATATATATATATATATATATATATATATATATATATATATATATATATATATATATATATATATATATATATATATATATAAAAAGATCAAAAACCCCTCTTTTTTAAAAATCACGCTCTTTTATTTATTTTTTTTTTTATTTATTTTTTTTATTTTTTTAATTAATCTTAGTTTTTTTTTATTTTTATTATTAAAAAAAAAAAAAAAAAAAAAAAAAAAAAAAAAATATATATAATATATATATATATATATATATATATATATATATATATATATATATATATATATATATATATATATATATATATATATATATATATATATATATATATATATATATATCGATTCTTGACTATTTTTGAAGTATGAACTAATAAAAAAAAAATTTATAAAAGCAGACTAGGTTTATTAAAAAAATAAAAAATAAATTAAAAAAAACTAAATAAAATAGCGTGATTTTTTAAAAAATAATGATAATACCCTTAGTGGGGAATAGAGGGATTTTTTGATCTTGTTGTGATTTGTTAAGAACTGTTTTGACGTAATTATTATTAAGGGATGGATTATGAGATTTCATGAAGAGAGACTACAAGATCATATCATCCTCTTTGAACCGAAAGGTTTTAATTAAGTTTTGAAAGGTTTTCAGTGGATATCGCT
>SEYY01008770.1:50000-52500 GCA_009176605.1 Armadillidium nasatum
ATGCCTGTCTTAACCTTTCTTTTAATCTTAACGCACCTGATGAGAAGGATAGTTTTCCTTGAAATATATAGTGCGTCTTTAAATTTTTATTCCTATTTCTACTATTACCGGTCTTAACACTTTGTTGATTCCCCTTAATTTTAACTTTTTATTATTATTTTTATTTTAGTAGTTTTGTAATTATTATTATATAAATATATATATATATATATATATATATATATATATATATATATATATATATATATATATTATATATATAAAATATATTACTGAATCTCTTATCTCTTCTTAATTTACGTAAAAATTTTGAGGTTTGAAGGTGGCTACAGTTGGCTCACTACTACTATTGCTTCTCTTGTTACTTCCATTACTATAAGTAATTGTAGTAATAAAATTAATTGCAATAATAATAATAATAATAATAATAATAATAATAATAATAAAATAATATAATAATAATAAAAATAATAAAACTTATTATTATTATCATTTTCATTATTATTATTATTATTTCTATTATTTAATCTATAATTGAGGGTAAAATAATGGAAATGATAATAACAGAAATGATAATAATAATAATAATAATAATAATAATAATAATAATAATAATAATAATAATAATAATAATAATGATGATATAGCAAATGCAAAGAAAAAGGAAGCAATAAAACAGACCTGAACCAAGGCTTTTAGATATTATACGTCAACGTATCTTAACGTATGTGAGATTCTCCATTAGCAATATATATATATATATATATATATATTAATATATATATATATATATATATATATATATATATATATATATATATATCTATCATTTATTTGTTATAAAAGAGTCATAACCCATCAGTGTCCTGATGCTTCTCCGTCGAACAAATCGTATTAAAGTGTGAAATGCTCATTTTTGTTTTCCATGACAACATTTTTCTATTATTATAAAATTTTCTGGTATCCGTATGGGATATATTGGTTGTTAAGATTCAGTCACTTCCTAGAGTCATCTTTACAGGGTATCACCGTATTCATATCACTCAATGATACTAAATAATATAACCCTAACATTACATCGCATTCTTAAGTTAGCAGTGTATCAACAATCTAAATTCTCTTATTTAGGTATCCATAAATTTTACCGTTCTACTTACTATATATGCTACATTAGCAGCATTGATACTATACAAACAATTAACTTTATTCATTCACTAGAGAGCGACACTAACATTAAATATTATTAGTTCATAAAATCTTTTTTAATTTTCCTATTTCATATATTTTCGAAACTTTTTTTTTATTATTTTGTTAAAATAACTAACATTGTTTAACACATTTTTATTTTGAAAAATAGATTTTTCTATATTTTTTATTTCTTTTTTTAAAAAAAAATATTTAAAAACCTATTTTTATAAAACATTTTACTCTGTATGTTTTCTTCTTCTCACCATTCATTCTGTTAGGTAGAACCTGTCAGGTGTTGATCTTTCAGAAACCTCCAGTAATTTCGATCTTCGAACAGCACTGTCTCCTCCACAAAGTCCATCGTTTCCCTCTTCAGACAATCGCCTCCTCCACACCATCCCTCCATTTTTCTCGGTCTTCCCAATCAAGCAATCTCCGCGGGTACCTCCAGATTTCCATTTTCAACACATGTCCGTACCATCTCAATTGATTTCTCTCTATGCACTCAGTTATTTTGCGTATTCCCACCCCTTCTCTTATTATTCCACTCCTGACTCTTTCCCTCAACGTTACTCCTCTTATCAATCTTAACCCTCGCATCTCTGTATCTTCTATTCTACTCTTCTTTCTCGTATTTAGAACCCAACATTCGGACCCATATAGCAATTGTATATTTACGAATGCATATTTACTTTTTCCTTATTTTCACGAAAAATTGTCAGAATTATATTACATCCACTTTAACTTTTTTATTTAATATTATATATTCAATATTATATATATATTTAACATCATATTTTTTTATAATTATGACCTTACTATTGATTTAATAATTCATAAAAACGCATTTACTGAACGAAACATTCAGGTATTTTATAAACATATATACATACGTAAATATATATACATACATACAGAGCTACATAATCACAAACGTTTTTACAAAATAAATGTATTATGCACTTTATAAACACCATCTCAAATTTAATAATATTTTTCTTCAAAGCAAATTACGTAATATACTCAATCACATACCTTCAACTTAGCATAAGCAATTAATGAAAACATTCAAACATATCATTTTCTAACTTTTGAAAACATTAACATGTTTCCTTCCTAACCCATTAGGTGATATCCATACATTTAACTAATCAAATGAACATGTTTTATACTTTATATAGAGATTTCCATATTAATAACACCCATAGACACATATATAAGAACTCCCAGAGATGTATAAATTCCTACATATTATAGACATACGAGTATAGGGATGATTAGAGCAAAATAATAATATTTATAGTAGTGTGTC
>SEYY01008770.1:55000-57500 GCA_009176605.1 Armadillidium nasatum
GTGACTCTAATTCGACATTAAAAATTCTGGAGCTGTTCCTAGTTCTTCAACCCCCTTCAACTCATTTATTCCTAATATTGTAATTTCTACTAAAGATGTCTTTTCTGCTCTCTCTAAGATTAACACTAAGAATTCGTACGGCCCTGATTGTATCCCTACTGTGGTTCTCAAAACTTCTGCTTCCGAGCTTGCACCTACCTTGGTAAATTATTTCGTCCCTGTCTTTCAACTTCAACCTTCCCTTCTTGCTGGAAACATATGCTCATTTAGCATTCAACCTGTGCCGAATAAGGGGGACCCCTCTCAACCCTCTAATTTTCATCCTATTTCTTTAACCTCCGTTATTTCTAAATTTTCGATACTAACCTTAATTAAGAGGAAGATTTGGAAACATCTAGACACTTCTAATCTTATATCTAATAGCCAGTATGGCTTTCGTAAAAAACTCTCTATTGGTGATCTTATTTCCCTTCTCTCTGACTCTTGTTCATCATCTCTTCGGCATTTCGGCGAATCTTTTACTGTGGCGTTGTACAAATCGTGGCGTTGTACAAAATACAAAGCTTTGATTTCCAAACTTCCCTCTTTCGGAGTCTATCCTTCTCTCTGATTTCCTTTTCGTTCGTTCAGTAGCAAATATTGGAGACAGCCACCTTTCATCCTTTAAACCTATTAATAGTGATGTTCCTCAAGTATCTTTCCTATCCCCAGCACTTTTTTCTGTTTTTCATTAATGACCTCTCTGTTACGTTATATCATACATACCCATTCCTATGACGATGATTACACCTTACATTACTCTTTACAATTTGAAAGTCGCACCTCCGAATAGCAGTTGATAGACGCTAAGAAGGTAACCCCTTGGAGCAATTTACCTCTGATCAATCTCGTATTTCAAATTGGTGCAGAGAAAGCAAGGTGGTTCTTAGTGTCTCCAAAACTTGATTCTTCCATCTCCGTACTCGACACAACCTTCCTCACAACTATGATGTCTTCTTCGAAAAAACACCTCAAAAGTTCATATCTCATTAATATTCTCGGTGTTACTTTCCCTCGTGATCTTTCTAGGAAAGATCTGTCTACCTCTCTTACCTCAGATTTAACCTCTATGCTTCATCTTACATGTATTCTATTGGTAAAGTATGGAACACACTCCTTTCATCTATTTTCCCAACTTCCTATGACACACCTTCAAACAGCGTGTGTCGGGACATGTCTGGCTTTTCTGACGAGATTCGATTTTCTCCCTGACTCTGGTGGAAATATTAGAAGGCCTCTGACATTTGACCACCAGAAGCGAAATATATATATATATATATATATATATATATATATATATATATATATATATATATAATATATATAATATATATATATATGTGTGTGTGTGTGTGTATGCTTGTCTGTGTGTTTGTTGTGTTTGTGTGAGCGTGTACTTACTTGTATATGTAATCCAACTTCATTATTAAATGTGAATAAAATTTACAACTGATGAAAGGTTATTAGTTTAATGTTACTGTTATTTATTTCTTAATTAAAATACACCTTTATTAATTTGTTTTCATTAAAAAAATATTCACTTTATGTATTAATATTAAAATGTAATATAAAAATGTTTTAAATAACTTACACTCCGAGTCAAAGCTTTTTAAAATAAAAATAAAACAACACAAAAGAGTACGTTGCTTTTGAAAGAAAAATCTAATTGTTTTGATATGTCAGTCACATTATTAGAGGGAGAGAGAGAGAGGGCAAAAGGAGAGAGTTAGGGGAAAATAGAGACAGAAAGGGTTAAGGAATATGCAAGGAAAAGAAGAGTTAAAGAAACAAAAGAAAGACAGTGAAAAATTAATCTAAGCAGAAGAAATGGATGACAAAGGCGCTGAATGAGAAAAGGAGGGGAAAAGAGAAATAGAGAAAATTTGAAAGAGATAAATAAAAAGGGAAGAGTTGCAGAAAAAATAAAAAGAGAAAAAGGGACAAAAAGCAGTAGCAAATAAAGAAAAATACAAAAATGGAGAGAGAGAGAGAGAGAGAGAGAGAGAGAGAGAGAGAGAGAGAGAGAGAGAGAGAGAGAGAGAGAGAGAGAGAGAGAGAGAGATTTAAGGATAAAAAAAGAAAGGTTTCTAAACGAAATCGTGGATAACATATTTGTCTCCTTTTCGTCAGAGAAGGAAAATTTTGGCAATGTTGCCGAGCTTGAAACGTCTTAAAATTTTATTTTTCCCTTAAGATAAGAAATTGCTTCTGGAAATTATGTGACAAATGTGGCTCAGATTTTTTTTTATCATTATTTTTTTTCCTTTGGTATAAGAAATTAGGAAAAAGAACAAATGGTCCTAAAATTTTCTGAAGAAAAATTAAGACTATTTTTTTTTTACTCTGTTTAGTTATATTTAAAAAAAAAAAAAAAATAAATTTCTTTTTATTTTTTTTTTTTTTTTTTTTTTTTTTTTTTTTTTTTTTTATATAATATATAATATATAATATATTTGTTATT
>SEYY01008771.1:5000-15000 GCA_009176605.1 Armadillidium nasatum
ACTTGACAGTATTCCAGAGCATTCATCGCCGGCGGCGAAGGCCGTATACTTTAGTTAGGAAATCTCCTTTGCCCTTATAACTTTAAAGTTCATTTCAGAGGAAAAACACTTCAGTCAATGGATGACCTTATGAACTTAAAATTGCTCTCAGGACATAATGTACTTCGAAAGCCCAAATACTTCAAGACCGGACTAAGAAGAAAGGTAACACCGTCTTCAGAAGTTTACCAAACTTTATTGAGTTTTAATTAATAAAGCACTTTTTGATTGTGATACGCACACACACACATTAATATATATATATATATATATATATATATATATATATATATATATATATATATATATATATATATATATATATATATATATATATATATATATATATATATATATATATATATATATATATATATATATATATATATATATATATATATATATATATATATATATATATATATATATATATATATATATATATATATATATATATATATATATATATATATATATATATAATATATATTTATATTAAAAAAAAAAAAAATGTATTCAAAAAGTTTTCATCATATACTTTGACATTTTGTTCGAAAAGAGTGATACGATCGATACTGCTTCAAGTTTAAAACCTACTTCAAATTATGCTCTTGCTATGATACAAAAATATCTTTTAGTTATTGAAGTTCTTCAAATCTACAACGTATTACTTATAAATGGTCTAAAAGCTTATATAAAAGTATTACATTAAAACATTAGAATTATTATTGAAAAGTTTGACCGTGTTATACTAAGGAATTTCATACTTAAATCAAAGTCAAAAAATTTTTTTTTTAAAGAAAAGTGAGTAAAATTTGAGGAATATTATAAAGACCTTCCTTTCGAAAACTGATGAGTTACCTTATGTAATTTACAATTTTACACAACATGCCTGTCAACCCTGTCTATTGCCATTCATTTTACTACTTTAATTACAGAAAAGAAATTATGGCAATTATCTGAATATAAAGTTAATCTAACCTTTCTAAACCAGGATATTATCTAAATAACCCTACTAATCTTTAATTGTTTTTGAAGTAATCTACGTATAATATAAAAATTTATACAAATTTTACGTTTCAAACAGGCTCCATATATATAGGGAAATATGATAAGAGTAAGACTATTTCCATATAAAGACTAAAATATATATATATATATATATATATATATATATATATATATATATATATATATATATATGGTATATAAGGTCAAAAGATGGTAGCTCCTTTACGAGTATTTTATGTAAACAGTGATATAAATAGGAGAAGACTCGATTTTTATGACCTAATATAAGGCCAATATCGCTCTCTAAAGATGACCGACAACGACGAGCTTTCCTCTCATTTGATTATTGGTCTACAATATTTCTCGTTTACGAAGCCAAGAAAAAGACGAGAAAAAGACGATTCCACGCGATTTAACTTACTACCAACTTAGCCTCCTTTGAAGGTGTCTGTCATATCAATCATAATATACATAAGCACATACAAGCGCGAGTTTTAACATACACACCTCTATCTATCTCTCTCTCTCTCAATATATATATATATATATATATATATATATATATATATATATATATATATATATATATATATATATATTATATATATATATATATATATATATATATATATATATATATATATATATATATATATATATATCTATATATCTATCTATTATATATTATTTCTATCTATCTATATCTCTCTCTCTCTCTCTCTCTCTCTATTCATCAATATATATAATATATATATATATATATATATATATTATATATATATATATATATATATATATATATATATATATATATATATATATATATATATATATACAGTAAAATTAGATGTGAAGTTTAAATAAAGGACTAAATGGAAGAAGATATAGGGAAAAAGTGCGGAAAATAAGATCCAATTTTAGGAAGAAAAATGTTTGAGCTGTCAAATAAGTCACAAAACAGCTTTGTTTCACTTTGCTCAAATGAAATAATGAAGATCTGATAAAGGAACACATATTTCACAAATATCAGGAAAAAAGTATTAGTAATAAAAAATTAATAATATATTTAATACTAAAATAATAATAATAATAATATTTCTTCAATTTCAATGATCACATGAAATTGTTAAACATTTAATTCATTACTTTTCGACAATTTTTATTTTCGTATACTATAACAACCTCAGTAGCGGATATATATGATAAAAATAGACCCTTAATCGACAAGGTAAAAACTTCATGGCAAGAATATGGTTCGAGTTCCAGATTACCTTCATTTAGATTTTGTTCTAAAAAATGAATGTCTCAAGAAGGTAAAATCAAAACGGATCTTGATCTCCAAAACAAAAGAGAAATACGATTTTTCTATTCAAACAACCAATAATATTAATGTAAATAAAATTACATGTAAAACACTTCAATATTTACCGAACGAAGAAAAAATAGATTCTAAACTTTTCTCGTTTTATAATGAGGTATTCAAAATCATAAAATCTTCATTTTTATTTTCATGACGATTAAATCAAGTCTTCACTCTTTTCAAAATCAATTTTTTCAACTAGACAAAAGAAAATTTTTCCTTAACTGTTAAATGCTTCTCCCTTACAAATTATCTCTGCTTCCGCTATTTTTAATAAATCTTATAAAAACATCCAATTTATCAATAATAATAATAATAATAATAAATAATAATAATAATAATAATAATAATAATAGAGCCAAACCAAAGCTTCTTCGTTGTCTTAACCACCATAATTCATTTTTCTATATATATATAAAACGTAAATTGTAATAATGTTTTTTAGTCCTCACTGAAGAGCTCTTTAGCTCGAACTTCGACGAGATGTTTCGTCTGTTAGTGAAACATTATGAAGCAAATAATATTTATTTGCAGAAAATATTTTTTTCCCCTTTTTAATAATTTTTACCATAACTGTTCTAACATTCTTTAACAAATTTTATAATTTTTTACCAAGAAGCATTTTTCCTTTATTAACAAATGTTATTCCTTCATCAAGTATTATTATTATTGCTTCCAAAATAGACTGAAGAATATATATATATATATATATATATATATATATATATATATATATATATATATATATATATATATATATATATATATATATATATATATATATCTTGGAAATTTGATCATTGTAAAAGACACCAAATTCTCTTATGTTATTTTAAATATCCATATGATCCAACGTGCCCCGACAAATATTCATTTTCAAATAACCCCCTTTTACAACTATATATTAAATTTTTATTATTATTATTAATATTAATATATATATATTATATATATATATATTATATATATATATATATATATATAATATATTTGTTTTCTTGAAATATTTTAACTGAGCGTCTCTTTCTCATATTTTTAATATATTACTTAATTTGCTTTCGTATTCCATATTTTTATCTATAAGTAGGAGTTATAGTCATTCGGTGAATAAATTGAGTACTTTAATCAATTCACAACACTTCACAATTTGTTTTACTGGCATTAAAGAAATGTATTTTATCTATACAGCAATATTCACTTTAAGTACATAAGTTTGAAGCCCATGCAAGTTAGAATTTTAAAATTTTAACTTTCTTCAAATACCTTTAGAAGTCACTTATACGAGGCTTTAAAAGATTTTCACCTGTAGAAAAAAAAAATACTTTAACTACTACTTTGTGGACTCCAAAGAGGCTAATGACCAAAAGATAGATTACCATATCAAGTTGTAAAGGTTCTTTTCAACCAAACCTGATATCCGACATTTATTTACGGGTTAATATTAAATTTTTGCTTTATTTATGTATAAAAGAAATATACGACAATTAAGAATTTACATTTCGAAAAGGATATAAAATATTTCTACGAAATTTATAACAAAAAGACAAATAAAGTTACAAGAGTTTGGGAAAAATGTTATTTATTTTTTTTTTATTTATTTATTTATTTGAAGCGAAAGCAGTCACCAACAAATGTGAATAGTTGTCTACGTCTCTACCTTTACTTTAAGTTAGTCACGGTAAATCTTAGAAAATTTTCACCTTTACTAATAAAAGCTATAATATTTAAAAAAAATTCTTGTTCAAAGAATTGACACTTCATCAATAAAACTATAGACACAATATCCTAAAGTGTTTATATATATATATATATATATATATATATATATATATATATTATATATATATATATATATATATATATATATATATATATATATATATATATATATATATATATATATATATATAATGGGTGTGTGTAGTGTTCAGCCCCATTTGTAAGCAATCAACTAAATTAAGATGAGAAAGCAATCGTTTCAAAAAACAAAACAAAGATAAAAAAAAGGGAGAAAAAAGAAAAAAAAATTGGAAGGGTCACATAAGATATCAGCCAGTGAAATAAATCCTATCCCTCTTCACCTACTCCAATTTTCCTTAATGATACTCATATATATATATATATATATATATATATATTATATATATATATATATATATATATATATATATATATATATATATATATATATATATATATATATATATATATATATATATATATATATATATATATATATATATATACAGCGTATAATAAACTGAAATTTCGTTTATTTAACATAAATCTATTCATCCTTTTACCCAAAGCACTACGTTCTTTAACTGACGTTTGTTGATATAATTTTTATTCTTATAACAAATGTTTATCAAATAATCTTTAATTACAAAAGACTTACCATCAAATAGTCTTTTATAGCACTTGACTTACCAGAAGAAAGCAAGTCTCCTAATCTTATAATACATTAACCTTCCCACTAGTTCAATATGTCAAAGAAAGAACCTCACATTTATTGGTTCTTTTGAAGTTCAAAACAAACGACTTCAATATTTATTACAAATATTATAATAATAATAATAATAATAATAATAATAATAATAATAATAATAATAATAATAATAATAATAATAATAATAATAATAATAATAATAATTAAAAAAAAAACATTAAATTTACTTTTTCTTTCAAAAATTTTAAATAGTAATTAAGAATTCTGCAAAAGGTCAATTATTTTAATTACAAAGATTCAATTAATTCAAAATTTAATTAATGAGAATTTTTACTAACAAAAAATAGTAAATGAAATATATTAATATAAAAAATAAATATATATAATATATATAATATTTATATATATATTATTATATATATATATATATATATATATATATATATATATATATATATATATATATATATATATATATATTATATATATATATATATATATATATATATATATATATGTGTGTGAGCATGCATATGTATGTGAGAGTGAGTGCATGTATACAGTTAAATAATAAAAAGCAACACAATTTAGAGAAGTAAATTTTATTAAAATCTTCTTAATTTTATCTCTAATCTCGATGGAGAAGAAACAAAAAAAAAAAAAAAAAAAAAAAAAAACCTTAATTAAGTAAAATTAAAAATCAATGTTAACATTTCTTAACTAATTAATTGCAACTCAAAGAGATCTTTAACGTTGTTTTTCTGGACAAATGTTTATTCGTTGGAGGAATTTGTTTCGTAATAAAGACATTCCTTTTTGCTTTGAAATATCAAAGATTCTTTCCTTGTTTTACACAATCAACCCAAAATTAAAACCTTTTTAATTAAATAAAAACTCAATATCGGATCTAATACAGACAAATACTTCTTTTACATATATATATAATATATATATATATATATATATATATATATATATATATATATATATATATATATATATATATATATATATATATTATATATATATATATATATATATATATATATATATATATATATATTATATATATATATAAAAGGCTTTGGTCCTGCATTTCAAGTACAAGTGCAAATGCTACAGAAATGTTCAAGTACAAATTATTGATCTCATGTACTTGCATTTAAGTACAATCCATTTTTTTAATATACTTGAACATTTCTGTAGTATTTGTTCTGAAGTACTTGGACCCAAGACTGATATATATATATATATATATATATATATATATATATATTATATATATATATATATATATATATATATATATATATATATATATATATATATATATATATATATATATATATATATATATATATATATATATAGTGTGTAGGTCTTTTCTCCTTGTCTTACCAACTCAATTCCCCGTTACTCTCCAAATCATAACTCACTATACTATCACTATTACAAAAGTAACTTCTTTTCTAGCCTCTCCAGCAGTTCTCATTCCTCCTCCTCTGAGAAGACATCGAGTCATTCACCTTTCCACACAGTCTCATACTTTCTTTGTCTAACTTTATAATCACACACTCATCTGTTATGTACATTCTTTCAGGTACTATACTGGTATAATCTGCAACATTCTAAATATTTTTATTTTCACATGTTATTTAACTTGCACACATTCAAAAACTGCGTTACGAGACATACCAGCTTTTGATTTGGAGCAGGAAAACTGGTCTCTCTCTCTCTCTCTCTCTCTCTCTCTCTCTCTCTCTCTCTCTCTCTCTCTCTCTCTCTCTCTTCTCTATATATATATATATATATATATATATATATATATATATATATATATATATATATATATATATATATATATATATATATATATATATATATATAATATATATGATATATATATTATATATATATACTCCTACAATGAAAAATTTCTTTTCATTAATAAGGTTACGAAAGTTTAAAAAACTGTCAAAACTTTATTCATCATCCTTGAAACTTTTAATACCAGAATTATAAATTCAAAATAATAATAAATAATAATAATAATAATAATAATAATAATAATAATAATAATAATAAAATTCAAAAATAAATTTTATTTATTAGTTAATAAAATTAAAGTTAGAAGTTAGGCAAGGCCAATCTCCATATTACATTTATGAATCGAAAAGCAATCACTATACAACGAAACACCCTATCTGACTAATGACGCAGAAAAATAATTATGAAGAACAATTATTCGCGAGCGAACGAACGAAATCTCGCCTGTCCTCCTGTCACCGTGTTAACAGCAAAATTAAATTAAGTAAACATATAGAGACAAGAACGTGTAAAGATATTTCTCAGACGAAACATTAGATTTAATATCTTGTATACCCACTTGTTATTAGAAAAGATAATTGAATATCTTGATGAATGTCACTCTCGCTTTAAATTAGAGTCAACGAAGAACTTCCTAATATTCTAAATGTCGATGTAAACGCGAAGACAAAAGCAAAACAGCATGTGATAATAATGGCCAATTTGTTTTATTACTCAAATTAAGATTTAGTTTCTAATTAATGGACTTATTCAAAACTACTCTTAAACTACAAGATGGAAGATTCAATCTATCTGCCTGCTTTATTATTATTATATTATTATTATTATTATTATTATTATTATTATTATTATTATTGTTATTATTATTATTTATTTATTTATTTATTTATTTATTTTCGTATTGCAATCAATATTGAAGCGAAAGAAGGTAAGATAAGTAAGAAGAATAAAAGTACAAAATTGGCCAAAATTATTGGATGAAGTTAAACGGATAATCGTAAAGGTTAAATAATACGTACGTGTTATCTTATATTCCGACTATTTTACTAGGGAGAAATATATAATAAATTTTTAAGCTTGAGAGATAGAAGCGGGGGACCTCAACAGCTTATATAAAAATGTTAAATTCAAACAGAAAACGAATAAGTTGATAAATAGGATAAAAAAATATTTTAATACATTGGACATAAATCGAAATATCTTAAGTTATGTAAAAATATTACGTGAAATCAGCCTGATAAAATTTGGTACTACAATTGATGGAACAGTTTAACAAAAGATGATAGCAAGTATAAAAAAAATGATCACTAAAGAATAAAACTAGATGACACGTAAAGTAAACAAATCTGTAAAGATTGATTGAAATAAAGGTGCACAGGAGATAGGATGAATGATGAAAGTAAAATATGTCACTAAAAAAAGGAAAGGGAATTAAAAAAAAAGTAGAATTTAAAAAGAATAAAAAAAATGGAAGCTGTACTAAAAGTATGAGCAAATATGGCATATATATAATACAACCAACTTCCTCTCACCTCAATATAAAGAGCAATTCAGTGACATCGTGATTAAATTTTTAAAAAAAAGAATTAAGAAATTAAGGGTACGAAGACATAAAAAAAAGGATGAAATGAAAATGAAATAGATAATAATTTAGAAGCAAAAACAGTTTTGTACCAGGAAATAGGACGTAAGAGAAGAATTGACATAATTTCAATGTTCACGAGACACCTTTTTGTTATCGATCAAATTTCAGTTCCCTATAACAAATTATTTCCTTATTACCTATTCTATTTACATAATGGGCCTTGAAGCTAACAACAATTATACTTTTTTTTCCAATTTCTCTGATTCAATTTTTTTTCTATGAAAATGAGTTTCTTACCATCTCTTTTTCAGGAATAAATTCTAATTTAGAAAGAAATATATGAAAATTCAATAAATTAAGACAATATTCCGTATCGATGACAAAAATCAACGCATTCATTTACAATTAGCAATATCAGGCAGAATTGTGAATAAAATTTATTTTCTAAAATACTTACACATAAAGCAAAAGCAATCACAAATTTACATATAATATTCAAATCTTCTGTTCTCTTCCTTTTAAAAGAAAACTCTATCGTTCATGTACTAGGATTTCAAAGAAGGATTTTTTATTTTTTTAATTACAAATTTTTTCAAAGAGGTTTTCATATATATTCCACAACTCTCCGAAAGAATTTTAGAATTTTTTTTATTGAAAAATTAAACTTAATTATTTAACCTATACAAATATTAAATCATCTAAATAATTAGACTTAAATTTTTCCATCTATAGAAAAGATAATCAAACGGATAAAATCTATTTAAATGAACTTTTCAAGGAGACAAAAAAAAAAAAAAAGAAATAATATTTATGAAATATTTATCTTCGAAAAAGAGATTAAGATCATATGTACTGAAACATTTATCACAGTCACTTCAACATATTACCAGTAAATTTATAAACCATCAAAGAGACACAACATTTAAATTCATTCACCTTAATCTGAATCTTAAATTTCTATCATTCACTCAATTTCATCTTTTAAACCATTGTATTTATATTAGTAGTAGTAGTATTTTTTTTTTTTTTTTGCATGCTCATTTCTCTTATTTTACTATCCCATTCTCTCAAATTTCTCGCCTATTTCCTTAACTTTTCACATTAAGAGGCTTTCCCCATCTCTTTATGTCTCTTCTAAATAACACTCACCTTCGACTATTTAGCAAAGGAATCGAGCGCATCTTTTTGCTTACTAATGTTATTTACAGCCATTCTTAAAATACTCCGTAGAAATTGGTAACAAATATCTGCATATTTCTTGTTCTTCAAGTATCACTTAAGTTTTCATTACAACTCCTTTAAATTTTCAACGCCTCATTATAATAACTGTAAAAATTTAGAACACATTTATTAGCTAAACTTTTTCTTTCATTATTAATTTAATCTCATGTCTTTAAATAAATAATTTTTTTTATATTTTTCTCCATTTTTCTTAGCCTCTTCAAAATATTGTATTACGTTACACACACACACACACACACACACACACACAAACAACTCTGATCACCTTTACAAAATTAATGGTTCTTCATAATTAAATCACAATATAAGATCTATTATCTTTAACTGGTTTTATTTTCCTTATTAAACTTTTCTTACATATGACTCATCCTTTAACACATAAACATGTGTCGCAAATACACACGCACGCACGCACACACACGCATATATATATATATATATATATATATATATATATATATATATATATATATATATATATATATAT
>SEYY01008771.1:27500-30000 GCA_009176605.1 Armadillidium nasatum
ATGATCCAGCATGACGGGAATAAATAATTTTCACTCTGAAAATCTGACTCAGTATATTATATCATTTCTGTGACATAAAACGCCTGCAGGAAATTAATTTTTAGTCTCGTGTATGAATGTGAATGTGCGTGTGTATGTATGTGTGTGCGAGTGTGTGTGTCTCATATTTTCCCTGGCGAGCGCAAAATGCTGGGAATTATTTAACTACAATTTCACATCGATAACGAAATGTCAACAACCAATTGAAATGGAATAAACAAGGCAAACAAGAAACGTTTAATTTATCATTTCAAAATTTCCTTCATAAAGAAACTCGATGGAACTTTAAAACCAAAATAAAAACCGTTATATATATATATATATATATATATATATATATATATATATATATATATATATATATATATATATATATATATATATATATATATATATATATATATATATATATATATATATATATATATATATATATTATATATATATATATATACGTCTATTTTATTCTTTATTTATAGGGTTCAGGTATTAAGTAAAAGTGATTAAGAAAAAGATTTCATAATTAATGTACTACGCACCCCCTGTCACGAACTTCAAAAGTCTATTAACTTATGCCCTGTACTAAATGGCCTCTTATGCACTGTATCTTGAACAGTCTAAATGGCCTCGTATGCACTGTACATGGACAATCTAAATGACCTCTTATGCAATGTACAGTCGTCAGCAGAAGTTCGTTCCTATTAAGCTGAAAATAAATATTTATATAAAATGGAGATCATTTCAAGTTCAGCCAATCTCAGTTCAATTAAGCCCCGCTCAATGTTTTTATTTTCTTTTTATTCAAAATAGAGCTTTTATGAAATGATCTACATTTTATATAAATATTTATTTCCAGCCTAATAGGAACGAACTTCGGCTGACGACTGTACCTTGGACATCTAAATGACCTCTTATGCACTGTACCTTAGACAATCTAAATGACCTCTTATTATGCTGTACTTTGGACTGTAACTTGAACAATCTATATGACCTTTTATGCGCTGTACCTTGGATAATCTAAATGACCTCTTATGCGCTGTATCTTGGACAATCTCAATGACCTGTTATGCACTGTATCTTGGACAACCTAAATGACCTCTTATGCGCTGTACCTTGGACAATCTAAATGACCTCTTATTATGCTGTACCTTGGACAATCAAAATGACCTCTTATGCGCTGTACCTTGGACAATCTAAATGACCTCTTATTATGCTGTACCTTGGAAAATCAAAATGACCTCTTATGCGCTGTGCTTTGGACAATCTAAATGATCTCTTATTATGCTGTACCTTGGAAAATCAAAATGACCTCTTATGCGCTGTGCTTTGGACAATCTAAATGACCTCTTATTATGCTGTACCTTGGAAAATCAAAATGACCTCTTATGCGCTGTGCTTTGGACAATCTAAATGACCTCTTATATGCTATACCTTGGACAATCAAAATGACCTCTTATGCGCTGTACCTTGGACAATCTAAATAACCTCTTATGCGCTATACCTTGGATAATCTAAATGACCTCTTATGCGCTATACCTTCGACAATCTAAATGACCTCTTATGCGTGGTACCTTGGACAATCTAAATGACCTCTTATGCGCTATACCTTCGACAATCTAAATGACCTCTTATGTACTTTATCTTTGACAGTCTAGATGACCACTTAATAGCTGTATCTTGAACAGTAAAAATGACCTTTCTCTTTCACAAAACCAAACAGGTTATGGGATTTTCTAGAACGTATTTATTGTTAAAAAAAAAAATTGTACATTGCCGCATGATAATTTCATTTCATTCATTTTATTTATTAATCAGAAAACCAATTAACAGAACTCGTTCTTTATAAAAATTTAAAATTGCAAAAATTTCAAATCTAATGTAATATTTGAATATTATTTAAATACATTTCCGAATCGGTTTTATATATATATTATATATATATATATATATATATATATTATATATATATATATATATATATATATATATATATATATATATATATATATATATATATATATATATATATATATATATATATAATAATATAAGTTTGTTAAGAGTAATGGAGAAATAGTAAAGCAGCAAGCATTGAAATGACCAAGCCAAATTTTTCTCTTTAGTAAGATGACGAAGAATTGCATCGTACTTCTGAGGAAAGGAAAGATAAAACGGGAGTAATTTAAAGTAATTAAAAGTGATTAAAAAAGACATTTAAAGTTAGCGAGCATTAATTGACTTTTTTTCTTTCCCTTTCTCTCGATAAGAAATATGTAAGAGAAACGAGAGTGGGAAGGGGTGGAGGGGGGTACGGAGGGAGAAATGGGAAAAAAGGTAGATACGGGAGGGTGGGGGTAGGACAAACTAGAAAAGACATGTGAGGGTCCTTTTTTTAAGCCTTTTTCTTTCCTTGTCAAAGTTATTTTCTTTAATGTTCGGAACCTTCCTTAAAACAAGAACA